>SGJC01000769.1:0-11614 GCA_009887335.1 Henneguya salminicola
AATTCAAATACACACAATATTTTTGGCCTCTTATTGACTGGAATCAATCTTCATACAACCGAATATTATGGTTAGGAATTATCAAGTATTTCTTGATTTTTTAAATTAGGTCAAAACCTTCAGTTAAAATATAACTCACGGAAAGAAACAACTTAATTACAGTTTTTGTTAAAATGTATCAACCATGATGGCCATGGAGTGCATCCAATGCAAATCGACGAGCGATTTCAAATATATTTCCATGATTACTATTCTAAGGCGTCCTTAATTATGTGGAAATTTGCGATGTTTAATTATGAGAAATATGGGATTGCATCAATCGCCGGGACAACAGAATCTCTATCTCAAAATATTATATTCATTTTATGCTATTGCATGTTACAAGAAATTCTATCAAAAGGACAGTCCCTCCAGTATACCAAATCAATGAATGTTTTTCTGTTTTTTTCAAAGCTTTTCAATTGAGCAATGTTTTTTTTGAAGGATGCTGTTCTCTCTATTACTTTTGCAGCAAATCTTCTTTTTTTCGAGAGGAAGAATCTTAATTTATCAGCCTAAGATAGAATACGTCGAACGAGATTAACTGGAGAAGTTAGCATTATTTAATATTTAAATCAACAAAAATTTACCATAAATCTAGAATATTGTGTTATAAAAAATATAAATAAATTAGGCTAGAAATATTTACTTTTTGGCAAGAATATTTAGTCAGCACTGTGTAGTAGGAGTATATATCTAGTTTTAAATATGCGTATTACTTTTCCGTTTAATTTTTATCCCCAAACACACTTAAATAAATATTTAGTAAAAATTATTATACTACCTAAAAATCAATGATAATGTACAAAAAAAAACAGATGTGTATTATTTTAGGCCTGTTTTGTATTCTTCCAATATTACGTTAACCTCTAATTTAAGAAGCACTATTTAGTAGTTTTAATATACGAGGTTTCGTCGAAGCGGTTTCAATGAATCTTGTTGCGTTGAATTGTCTTTTCGTCGAATTTGGGTTTCATCGAATGGCGGATTCGTTGAATGCACGTTTGATCAAAAGCCTTTTGTTGTAAATTAGTTTTTAATGATTAAATTTAGCATTTCATGTTATTTTTAGAATTACATTGCTATTCTAATTTATATCCTTAAATTATACACATATTATAGAATTGCGTTTTTATGTTTATAAAAACAACAAAAATTAATTTAGTTGATATTTTAAACTATTAACATTCGAAAAATATTTTTTTCCGACGGTAATATATAAAAATTGCTTGTCTAAAATGAGATGTTGTGTAAGATTCCAGCAAAGAATTCTGGTTATGTCATTTTGGTAAAACTATTGAAAATGGTTCGAATTCTTTCCTCTCTTTGTCTTGTGCTATTTGGTGTTTTTATTCTTTTATATCCCGAAATAATTGACGGGATATCTCCTTCAACTCTATGATGTTCTTTACGAAACTCCTCAACCATATCATATCGACCAATATGTAATGTTCCTATTAAAGTGTTCCATCTATGGTGCCACGATTCTATCCTATTCTGTGTTCTAGGATAACTCAAAACAATTAGTTCATAGATGTACCACATAGGGGGTGGAAACATTGGTGGGGTGGGTGGGGGTAGCGAACAAATGTAGCCATATTTTTTTGCGTCTCTTATTCTTCCGTTTATATATGTTTCGTCTAAATATGGATAAATGGGTGCCAAAAGATCAGGTTCATTAGTTCTCAATGCCTTAAAAGCAGAAGAAATATCTTTTACAGGAAGAAATATGAATGCAAGAAGTTATCTTACAGAAACATTTATCGGGGTATTATTAGCATACAGTGCGGCTGGCTAAATTATTCTCCTGTATTTTTCTCAAAACATTTTGACAGAAATGGAAACAGCAACATTTTTGAATTGAATTCGGGAATACGGTTCTTGAAGCGTTGATGGATTTCAATTCCAAATCCCTCCTGATATATGGTGGATTTATTATAATCTGATTTTGGAGGGCAATATCGAGTAAAAACTAAAAAGATTAATAGCATATTTCCTGAGTTTTCGACGTGAATAAAATATAAACTAAGGGGAGTATTCTCCTATTAGTTTGGCCGACAGTTCTATGCATTGTATAAAGTTGTCTATACAATATTGGAACAGTATTAAAAGTTCCCCCCTGATCCAAAACTGTGAGTTGCTCAAATATCGTATATTTTCGATTGAAGAAACTATTAAAATCGATTATGATTCGTATATGTGCATTTTAATCAAAAATCAATGGTTTGAAATTGTACTTCTCAAATGTTCCGGGAAGTTAATTTGATGCAACTCCCTTGGCTCCTGTACATTTAAGGAAGATCTCATCAAAGATGATCTTTTGCGTATTGTGTTCTTTGAGGGAAAATGAGGAATCGATTCTGCGGGAAGATTCACGATGTTATTTTGAAATATCTGCATATGTTTGTCTGATGAAGAAGTTGCAGTGTTTTTAATTTTATTGATGACTTTACATATCATGAATTTAAAAGGCTCTGGAGAATGTGAATGAGGTTTGATATTTATTAAAAATTGAATTGTATCTTCAAGGCTTGTAATAGCTCTTCCTTTGCATGATGGTGAATCTTGAAGTTCGCATCTCCAATAAAATTTAGACATAATATTTCGTTGTTTGGCATATATATATTCTTCATGTTCGATTTGATTTTCTGGCATTCTCTTTTTGATTCTATCGTTCAGCATATTTGAGAAAGCTGAATTCAGTAAAAATATAATAAAAAATAGTCTTAAACTATTTATCTCGTAATTCAAAAAAAAATAATTATATTATAATAAAAATTATCAAAATTAAATGGATTAAAATATTTGAATTTAAGTTTATAAAATATAAACTCCTATCTTACATTATGGTTTCTTATATAATCTTGAATATTGTTGCTATTATTATCGTTCATATTTGCAACCACTACGATTTTCGATGAAACTAACATTCGAACGAAAAGTAATTAAACGAAACCACCAAATACCAATGGTTTATAACAGAAGTGGGACCCATGGGATCAATAGCAGCCGCGTTCCCGTTTTTCATATATTATAAAGAACCGTATTATAGTTACATACTATTAAATTAGAATAATATGGTTACATATTCTACTCATGTCTTAAGTTATATAAAGTAGACATTAAAAATATATAATTAAGAGAAAGAAAATACAAAATAATTATTTCAACATTTTTATTATAAAAAGTATAACATTTAACGAAGATCTTTAATCAAATCTTTGAGATTTGTCGTAAAATTTGTTAAAGATGTTCGCAGCAATTCTGGCAGATGAGAATTCGTCAACTGTAAACGATATTTCGACTTTATGAACTTCCTTTAGATTAAAAAAGATTCACCGAAAAATTTTGCAACAAAAATTAAAATTAGACGGCAATCAGCCTTATTTAAATTAGGATATTTTTATTCCGGCACGAGTTTCCAAAATTCAATTATAGAAGTAGATTTGTGTTAAATTTGCAATGCCCGGTCCTTCTTCATCTATTATAACTCCAATTTCCGATGCCGCTTTTTAAAAAAAACATTATTTCAAAAATTGTATCTCCATCTTCAATAATATCCCGAATAAATAGATTCACAAAATAGGCAAATGTAGATTTCAAACTTTTCAAATCTATGGATGAAATCCGCTTCCAATTCTACAAATTTTTAGTTATATTCGACTTCACTTTCTTCTTTGATATTTATTATATTTTCTTTAACTGGTGGAAAATGATTAAGTAATCTGTGCTTAGGATCGTACAGAAAGAGCCGAAATTTAGCTTCAAAACTAAATACAGTTTGTAACAAATTCATAATATTTTGTTCTTTTCCTTATAACGCCAACTTTCATTTTCTAATTCTGGGTATTTTTTCCCTTACTATCTCGTACATTTTAGAATAGGATTTAAGAGCTCCACAAACCTACTCAAAGCATTATAAGTGAACAGGTATCTTACAACAAACCACATGGATAAATCAGTGAGTGATTGATCTATTTTGTCCCTCCCTCGCAACTCTTCCAATAAATTCTTAAATTGACAGTGTTTTTTGAATTTCGTTCTGATCAAATTCACAATATGCAAAACAATCTTCTACGTATTTTAAATACTTCACTGTGAAGATTGTGACGGAAAATTATATGGTAAAGAGGTAAGAAACGTGAATATTTATGATCGTTGTTTAAAAGATTAATGAGACATAATTTTCCCCATTAATTTATCATAGCAGATGCTTCGTCAGTGGCGACATAACAAGTTTATCACGCGGCAATTCAAACTTACTCATTACTTTACCAAGCGTATTTTTAACACCGATGCTTCCAGCTGTTTGGATAAGAGGTGTGTGGCATAACCTTTCGTCTTTGACATTAACTTCTGCCGATACATTACGCACAAAAACGGCCCATTGTGGAACATACTGAATGTGTCTCTAGACTCGCTAATAGCTAAGCTAAATTCTGTGCAATTATTCAAGTCCTACATCAAACTATTTTCAGCATTTTTACCGATTGCACCAATACGATGCTCAGTTGTAAGGCGGAGCATAGGAACCCATGCTATCAATTTATAGTGTTTTGTATTATCTAGATACAAAACTTTAATCACTTCTTCCAAGTTTCTTTTAATAAATTCTACTCCTCCATATGGACGTTTAGCCCGAACAATATTCCAAGATATTAAAAAAAGAAACTTTGCTTGCTCTGTCATCTTCGCGACTAAAACAAGACAAGAGTTCTTGTTTTTTTGTAAAGAGCAGATTGCAAGAACTTAATTTTCTGTCTTTGGAATTTTGAATTAAGTGGATTTTGAGTTGAGAAGTGTGGAAAAATCCCTTCGTAATATCGACGTAAATTACTTACATTTTAGTTTGTAATTGGGTTCTATTCGGTTATACGAGCAGTTTTTATTAAAAAAGTGAAAATTTTTTTATTAAAATGAAATATATTTTTTAAACGTCTTTTAGATCTCAAGGGACCGAAATTCCGCAATATTTTTAAGAATTTTTTAAAATGGATCTTGGTTGTTTAGAGTGGATCGCCATATATATTCTAAAATGTACGAATCCAAAAGATAACGATGCGTTCCTCTTCTGCGCTTGTTTCCATCTTTGGCCGATTCCCATGTTCTCTCGATCGTTTATGTATGAGCTCCGCTTATTGGATCTACGAAATTCTTTCTATGGTTTACTGTTAAATATTTGTATCTTTGTCCATTCCTTATTTTTGTGTAGGATTTCCATTTGTCTCTTATTATAATTGTTGGGCTTTCTATCGTTCCGGGTTTAATCCATTTGTGTATGAGTGGGAATAGGGTAGCTTCTGTACGATATTATACGGGGATTACAAAGCATTCTTTGCTCTCCCTACAGATTCCGCCAAATACCTATTGTTGAGGCATTATTCGCCCTGCAATATTTTTCTTTCCTGTAAAGAGACTTTCGTCTATTTCGACGGTCATTCCGGGCCCACCGATGACCTTATTGGTTTTTTGGAGAGACTGAATATAGACTTTGCGCATTTAATCATTCCAATCGACCGTCGAATCGTGTCCAACTTCAAGCTGTTGTTCACAGAATTTGATCAAAGTTAATTTCAGTGTCCAGCAGTAAATAAAATGAGCGACAGTTTGAAAATTGAGACGGGATGCCGAAAGCCATGTTTCGACACGCCCACCCAGATTTTGATTACAATGTTTCTTCCGACAGCGCCACTGAATCCCATGCAATTTCATTTCGTGCCCGTTTTTGCAAATTCTCTGTTTATGCAAAATTCTATTTGTTTGAAAAAAAACAATATTGCTGAATCTTCATCCTTAATAACATCGAAAAGTTTTCTGAATTTCATCCTAAAAAATTAAAGATAGAAAAATATTAAAAAAATGCAACTTACTTATTTTTATTAAAAATAAATCTAAAAAATACATAAAATTATTGATTTAATTTACAATGAATTACAGGGGTAGTTTAAAACGGATCGTATAACCGAAAAGTACCTGTAATTGTAACTTCACAAACAAGACACAACAACTTCTCATTATTATCAATAAAATAATTTATCGTTCCATTATTCTTGAAAGATTCTATTTTCTTGTTCGCATTTTCGTTTTTTGATATTTTCCGAAGACATGATACCAAAATTTTAAATTAATTTAATTTTAATGTCTGAAATTGAAAAGAAATAATTAAATTAATTTACAATGCGTAAAAATTACATCCTGTAAACTAGTTTAAATTTCTGAATAAAAAAAAGTATATTTACCATATTTTTTTTAAAGGCACAAAATATGACACTTTGTTGATACAGAAACTATCAGTCAAATACACAACCCCCCACAAAGTTAATCGAATGTTCAAATTGCGCCCGCGCATAGCGTAACAAGTCAGATGACAAAGATGATAGCAATGTAATTACGCGCGGAATTATTAAAAAAAATAGTCCAATATCTATACAAAAAAATAAACACAAAATAAAATATGTACAACCAGATATTAGTTTCTTTGTCAATTTAACAAGATTCAATAAAAAGTTCTAAAATAATAAAAAAAAACGGATTTTAAATTATAATGAAAGCGGCGTTTGCCCACCTATAGTATATAAATATAATTAAAATAGTTATTGCCTTGCGATTCAATATTTCGGATAATCCAACAGATCCTATCTCCTCTCAAGTGAAACTTATATAAAATCAAGCGTATTTACACTCTCATATTGTATGGCTGGCCTACCAAGAACAAAAATGGAAAGGGCTTTAATCCGTTGTTGACATTTAAAGGGCCATTATGTTTATGTTAAACGCAATATAAAATTTAAAAAATAGAAAGATCTATATGACTGTTATCAAGAAATGTAAAAAGGCTTAAGAAGCTAAATGCACAAAAAAAAAGAAAAAAATTTCAGTATTTAAAATATAAAATGTGTAGGAACTCGCATGAAACCAAAAAACTATTAGAAAGCTAACAATAGATCAATTTCCATTAGGATTCATTTTGCCAGAAACGTTAGATATTTTCATCCAATTTGCAGTAAGCACGAAAATTTATCCTCCAGTATGGTTAGGAACAATTAGGAGTTGTTGTAATTTGCGTAACAGTATAAATATCCTTTTTCACGCCCACCCCCTCGTTCAATTCTGTAAATTTTGCAAGAAAATCAAATCTTTAAACCACCCCCATTGACTAAAGCGTAACGTAATTTATTAACGACCACCTTCTATATATTTGTGAACTCATGCCATTGTGGTACCGCATACCTAGATGGAAGAGGTTGGCGTAAAGTTTAATGGATGAGGGGCCTACACTATCGCTGATCTTTGCAGTCATGGTCCGTGAAGCCCCTCTCGAAAGAGACGAGCAAGATTTTACACACCCAGTCCGAGAACAAAAAGACCCCTAGTTTATAACGTTTATAATTTTTACTCTAAATTTTGCATCTTATTTTTGGCATCATCTTTCTTGTATAAAAATGAAAAAAATTATGAATTATATTTTGCATGCATTCACATAATCCTAATTTATATAGCCTTTCATTATTTTTCTTCGTAGTCTTTTATCAACTCACAACAGATCTTTAATTGAGGTTACACTATTTTTGTTGGAACTTATCTGTGGCACAAAAAATACAGTGGAATGTAAATGATATAAAAAAATACTAACCTTTCTTATGTTCATTGAAATGATTTTTTATTGTTTCAAATGTAATTGGAAGCTATTTTTTCTCTTGACATGACCTAAAAAGTTGCAACAGACAAAAAGAGGGCGGGCTTATTAAGGTAAAACTTATTTGTAGAATTATTTATATAATTTTTTATTTAATAAAAATTAATAGCAATTGCAAATAATATCTGTAACCCCTTTCATAATTTAAAGCAGAAGTACTAAGCATTTCTGTAATCTTAGGCCTGTTTAAAATTAAAATTGGTAATGAGACATAAAAAAAATATTTTGTTATTTAAGTGACATGTTTATAAAATAGCATGGAAAGTAATTTAAAAATTAATGTCAATATTTTCATTCATATCTAAAATATTTAAACCAAAATAAATAATTATTTAGCTTCAAGCATTTTAAAAAATTCATGGTAGAATATTTGTATAAAGACTCGAGAAAACCGGCAACCACTAGATTGACGGTCTTTTGTTCAAAATATTATGAATGGTGCTTGATAAAATTGACGTTGAAGCAATAATGAAGCAGCGAGTATATCCGAATTACCGTTTTATCGGTCTTTAGAACTACCATTTTTATCATATGCCCCATTATAACGGCCTGGGAATAAAAATGACGGAAAATAGTTTTGTTTCACAAAATGCCGTTACCAGGAGGGTGTGAGATTAAATATTATTTCGAGGCGGTGTACCATTCTAAGCTTGAATTCGGGGTAGGACTACTGTTTTTTGTTGTTCTTAATATTTTATTTACAATATTGTTTAATGAATTATATCAGAGCCTTCTAAAGGGTGGCACTGCGATCCTCTTGAAAAAAAGTGTTGGATTTTTAGTTGCGCTACGAAATATTCCGATTGACAGCAAAATTTTGCTCTTCATATCTATAGAGCGTTGTGAAGTACAAACGTTTAGGAACTACTATATTTTATGCCCCGCCCCATTTCAGTGAATCCTTACATAAATCATAACTGAAATTTTCTAGTAAATAATCTTTTGTAACGATAGTTTCCGAACTTTTATGTTGCTATGGCTCCTTCTTACAAAATTTTTATAGGCCTTTGTAAAATAAAATAATGTAGTCACATTTTATAAGGATAAAAGAGGTATTCATAAAAATAATAAAAAAAATCAACATGTTAATTTCTTAAAGATGTAAATTTGGGTACCTCTTGAATTGGTACCGGTACACCATCTTCCACATGCATATCTTTTTCTCGAAACATTAAAAAAAAGGCGCAATTAATTGCAAAATGTTTTGAAATGTCGCTTAATTAAAGTGCAATAGACTGTAATCTAGCCTACTCTGCTTAACACTTCCCATGCTATAGTTGGAAGGATCTTTCTTAGATATTTACAATGCCATATTAGGTTTAAACAAAAAATCTTAAGAGTTATTGAGGTTCGAGTGAAATAGGACTTTTGCCACCCCTTCCTTTCTTGGTGTACAGGCGTGAAAATACCATATATTGCTCCTTATTTAATCTTAGATTTTTAGTTGTTTTTCTGTATTTTTCTTATACGACAACGCACGCGCAACTCGGATGAGGCGTTGGAGTAATACAAAAAAAAGTTTTAAATAGACAGGATTTATCGGTATAACAAAGTAGATACGGGTTACGGAATTTTATAATCTGTCAATCAAAGGAATCTGGAAGTTTCGAAAATAAAAATTTTAAATACACCTTAAACTGTTAATATGTTGCATTAATTTTTGTATTACTTGAATTAAATTACGTCATTCGCATCATGGCTACGAATTATAACAAATTTACAACACCTTTTATTCACAATCAAAGGATGTATTTTCCCACCTTTGATTATTAAATAGCTATTTATAAGAATATATTCGCATTTCCTTTATATTGTTTTTTTGGGCAGCGGCTTATATAAACATATGGCGTTCAGAACAATTTTATTGCTATTAATGTGGGTTAAACCTGATTTTTGTGGTAAATATGAGACTCCTCAGTTTGAAAAGATTTCTGAATTATCAGAAAACATGGAAGAAAGACAATATTTAAAATCCACTTGGATTGTAGCTCCAAATACTGGTAAAATTTTTCAATTTATGTAGAAAATTCATATTTTGCAAGCAACTCTCTATTTTATCATTTATTCAATTATATTAGAGGACAAAATAGTGAAAAACTTAAAATTGACATGACAGTACCGGTCCTTACTAAATATGATCGAAATATGTTAACAGACATGCGTTTCTTTTTGAGTAACGATATATCTAAAAAATGGCCTGAGCCAATCGATTCAACTTTAAAATTTGTAAACATCCCAGAAATTACTTTTTATGTGATCAATTACAGTGGGTATTCTAACGTCCACATTGAAAAAGAGAAACTAAAGGAGTTAATTCAAGTCTTAAAGGAAAAAAATCTTTCAGTATATTTTTTTTAAACTTAATTTAACAGGATACCGTTGATGAGAGTTCATATTACATGGCCGTTTACGATCAACCGACAAAAATTTTCGCACGACATAACGAAATATGGCTTGAAAAAAAATCTCAAACTTAAATTCAAAACTAAAATTTGTCACTTTTCTAATACCTAACAAAAAATTTTAATTTATTGTTAATTTAGTTTTCACAAAAAAAGTAGACAGTTTATTACTGAAAACAATAACTAACTCCGTGCAGTCCTATTGTTACATATAGAATATTGAATAAAAGCATATATTAAGAGTTTCTCAAAATTCGGGGCGTTAATTGCACGATTTAGTGCGTTGTTTTGAACAATTAGTGCGCATATTACAACAAATATTGCGTTCTTTTCCTAATTAAGTGCATTTTTTTAATTGATTAAAAAATGTTGTAAAATTTTTTATTTTATTTGGCAAATCATTTTATCATTTATTAACTGAATATTTTGTTATTAAATTAAGCCCATATTGTTTTTGAATTATAATTGTAACCAAACAATTATACGCCCTTGAGTTTGAAACTAATTGATGTAAGTCGCTATATTGAACTAAAAATTTAATGTAGCTGTGAGAATTTGAATGCTATCAAGTATACGTTATCTTTTCGTTACAATTTTTATAAATATTTGATCAACCATATTCAAGTTGACAAAGGAAAGTAGTTAGTGAGGAGGACATTAAAAATATCAAAAAACTCCTTCCTTTAGAAAAATATTCTAAAGATATAGCTGAAGCGATTGGATGTAGCAGAAGAGTGGCTTAAAATTATAAAAAGAAAATTGAGGAAAATGGTCACAGAATTCTTAAAAAAGGAGGGCAACTCAAAAATATCTAAAGAACAATTAAAAAGGGCAGGGTCAAACATTTTAGCCATGGATTCAGCATTTACCTTGAATCATCTTAAGGATAGATTGCCAGAAGATTGTAGAGTTTAAACATAAAATATTTCTAGAACCTTGCAACCCCTGAATTACACAAGAAAAGAACTCAAAGTACCGTATTTTCCGGTAAATAACGCGCATCCCAATTTTCTGAAAATTTTGAACCGGCCTTTTGTCGAATAGATAACGCGCACCTAGCTGATAATGCGCAGGGGGTGCACTACAAAGAAGTTGTTTTCTTCGAATTCAAACATAAACGTATTCAACAGATCAACACAACAAAGGCCAAGGGAAACCAACGAGAATGAAAATATGGACGACATTTTCAGCCAAAGCTGCAGGCTTGGCACTCGACTAAGAAAATCCTACACAGCATTATTCAAGCTGAAGGTAATCGAATACGCAAAAGCGTACGGCAACAGGGAGGCGGCGAGGCATTTCAGCGTTGGCGAGTCAAGTGTCAGAGAGTGGCTCAAGTGCAAACCAGTTCTGCTTAAACTGCCTGGTGGAAAGCGGCCTATGAGGTACAGGGCTTGTCTTTTCCCGGAGCTGGAGAGGGAGCTTTGTGAGTGGATCGTGACTGAGCGTCAAAAATGTCAGAAGGTGTCCACAACTC
>SGJC01000770.1:0-11613 GCA_009887335.1 Henneguya salminicola
GAATATTTTTCAAGCATGTCAAAATAGTTCTTATTTTTGAGATCTACCGTGTGTTTTATTGAGTGAGACTTGTTAAAATGTACCGGAAGAATTTAATAAGCTTTTCACAAATATTCTTTAGACTTATACCGTTAAAGCCATTTATAAGATAGCTGTGGGAGTATATGGGCTAAGTTCGAACTTATAATAGTTTTATTCTTAGCTAATTCTTACTCTAACATCAAGAGTTAAAAAATTATCAACTATTAAAGTGGAGGGGGATTAAAAAAAATCAAGGAAGGTGATTGAGCTTATAAAATTTGCTGATGCGCATACTCGATTTTTGTATAAATACCACAGCCTATTTTTATTAAAAAACAAGGAGTTTAAAAATAAATGATTTTTTTACAATTCAATACAATCCCAATTTCACGGGCATAAACGATTCCTTAATACTTCCAAACTAGAAAAAAAAGACAAAACTAACCGATTATTTAAATGAACTGCTCTAACGTGAACGATAACATTTAGAAAATCTACAAGTTGAAACTCTACACAAATTGTTTTCTTCAACATTATTATAACTCAACAATAAATTTAAAACAAAATATTAATTGAGCATTTTGTTAAAGTAAGATTAGATTGTTAATTTAGTAAAAAAAATAAAGCATTTGCTGCATTTATATGTGTAAAATAGCTGCCTTAGTAGAAAATTATCGTCCAATTTCGAAAACTAAAACGAATAATAATTTATTTTTGAAAAAAAACTAAAATATTAAATCATACAAAAAAACTAATGAAGTCGCTCTCTGTTCTGCTGCAACTCAGTAAAATAAAAAATTATCATACAATTGATAGAATTTTTAGAAGGGCTTTTTATATGACCGAAAATAACAAACAGTTTTCAAACTTCTATGCTCATACATATTTTCAAATCCAAAATATAGCTGGCATAAGAATATTCCTGCAAAGCCCCCTCTACAGTATGTGCAGATATTCTCGAAAATATTGCACATATTATGATAAAAAATATAATATCAAAAAATAATAAAATCTTAGTCAAAAGCAACTGTTTTAGCGATGAGAAGATTGATCTTAATTTAAAAAATATGCCTCATATTTTTCTTAAAATACATTACTTATGTTAAAATAAACCATATTATGTTTTATCTGAGTTTTTCACAAAAATATATATAACCTTTTGTTTAAAAACAATAGAAATGTTATTTAAATGTCTCTGAAATCACAGACACGCTAATTAAATTAGGTTAAAAGTTTTTATAAAGATGAATGCTGCAAATATTATGCTGCGAACAAAACTAGAAGTTGGGGAAATTCTGCCACACAAATTTTAAAATATAAATCTTCAGCATTATTTTCACTGCAGTTTAGAATTCGATTTATGACTCATTCTTGAATCAAATGAACACATGGAGAATTTCATGAACTTTATTAATAAATTTTATATGTGTTAACTTCACAGTCTAAAAAATAACAGAAAACTAAAACAATATGCAAAAAAGTTAGAAAATTAACTTTAAAATATCCAACAAGTATTCGTTTGTGAAAGAGCTTTCATCATTTGCTGAGCTTTAAAACTTTTTTTTTTATTTCAAGCTCCAATCAAATATCTAAATAAAGCATCGGCCAATACAAATTCTGATTCATGAGAAAGAAGAAAATGGGAAATCTTGTAAAATGCATTTTTACCCTTGTTTGGTAAAAATCTCCATCTATGCCCAATGTATTAATAGAACTACAAAACTGATTTGTTATCCAAGAGAAAATAAACTGAAGATTGCTAAGACTGAAGACTCATTAAAGGGACCCATTTTGCAGGATTTCTTCACAATAGAAATTTAATTTATTAATAAAATATATCTTTAACTTATTTTTAGACGAATCAGGATGTTTATTACTGCAAAAGCAAATTATTTATGTATTTTTAATATTTTCAAATTAGTCTTATTATTTATTATACAATTTCGTTTAACCCTATTATTTATAACCATCTGATGATTAGAATGAAAATTAATGCTCTCTTGTTCAGTTAACCAAGAATAAAAGCAAAATCTCGGATCAAAGGTTTTTTTATTTGAAAAATAAAAACACGCCAGCAATATATTATCGGATCTTGGAACGAAATACTCTTGAAAGTGAAGTCGCTTTATAACAAAGTTTGAAAACAGCAATCCCATTTTTATCAAATTATCAGAATATAATCACCTTCCAGAGCCATTTAGATGAATACTTTTTGGAAATGTTCAACAAATTATAAGAATCTCGTCTTCTTCAAACACAAACTCTGTTTAGAATCTTTAAAATATGATTTTAACAGTTCTAGCGGTTGTTGCTGCATATTTACCCACAAAGAACGCTCTTAGACAAATTATTCAAAGAGAAATAAAAAATAATAATAAAAAAAACCCCATCCACTTAAATAATTTAAAAAATTCTACAAGAACTTAACTTTAAAATCAACAGACGACGATTTTTACTTTCTCAACATTTTTTTGAGAAGAGGATCTTTTTATATTTTCTTGAGTCTAAAATTTAGGATATCAAAGCGATTAAAAATTATGGATAGAACGTTCAGAATAGTACCGTTACTGCATAGGAAACTTTGTAAAATCTCTTGTACGATTGGAACAGAAAAACTCCTGGTGATCTTTTTAGTTTTCATTCTTAAGGCATCAAAGTCACAGGAATTGTACATAATCTTAGTTGATTGTCTCTTTATAATTTTTTGCACGAATTTAATTGTTGTTGGGACCTTACATATTATTTCCGATTTTGAGTTTGCGAGTATAAATGCGATATCAAGTCAATTTCCGAATTCGAACCATCATTCATGCTATTTTCAAATTTTCTAAAATATTCAAAGAGAAATTTAGAAATAGAAACGGCAGAGGAACTATACCAATAAATATTGAGTAAATTTATCTGTATTGGAATTGATGGGCTTTGCAGTTTTTCCCTCTGAAGAAATCGCACTAACATTGAATCGAATAAAAACAGAAATGCTAATTTCATTGCGAACAAACATCGAGTATATGCATCGTCTATGTAGTAACGGTTGACTACAATTAATTTGTGTCGCAAATATTGAAAGTCGCCTCCCATATTTATTTTATCCGTCCACACACAAGTACAAATTGAATTTCTAAGAAGCTAAAATGCAGTTGAGTTGGGGCATAATAAATGGGCTCAGCTGGTTAGGAGGCGATTATGGCCTTTTGAGTTAATTTAACATCTATAATAAAAACTAAAACCCATAGAAATGAATACACGAAATATTCGATTCTTAACAAATATCACAATAACACCTAGTAGATATTTTGAAAAAGAAGACCGTTTACAAACTGTCCAAAAAAGTTTCCACTGTGATTTTCAATAAGAAGGGCTCCCAAGTTTTGGTTTCTAAACATTATTTTTTTCAATCTACACTAATTATTTTTATTTTATCGATTTTGAAATTAAAATCATTTTTGAAATAATAGGGTAATTCAAACAAATAACTAAAAATTTTTAGGAACGTTTTCTCACACACCCGCATAAAAACGTTGTCAATAAAATAAAAATATAATTTAAAATATTAGAAATCGCCGTAATTAACATCCGGTAATATAAAATTCTATGAAATGAGCGAATACCAAAATGTTAAATGTAAATAATTGCAAGCTTAATAACATACGTCTTTAAATTGAGCAAAATAAACTAAAAGCAATATCAAAATAAGTCAGTTCAATGCGGTAGAATTTAAAAAATTATAACCCTCTTTTTTGACAGTTAAAAATTTCCCAATTTATTGATATGCAATTTTTTTGAATTTTCCTACCAAATATATTAAAAAATTTAATTAGTGTAGACACAACATTATGGGCTATCAATGTTCAATATGAACGACGATTGCCCAATGAATATTATCTGTATCCAACCCCGCATGTAAATAAAAAGGAAAAAATTTGTATTGCATGCTTATTCCCAGGATTGAATCTCATTTGAATAAACTTGACTTAATTCATATGCTAAAACATGGCTGAGACAAGTTATGGGGGATGCCAATTCTTAAAAAGAAGAAATGCAACGTCGTAGAAAAATAAATTCTAGTCTAATTTTATTATCATTCAAAAAATTCGATGTGATTTCGATATTTTTGAATTATTATTTACAATAAATAATCATTTGTTTTTTTTCAACCAATTGCGTTTATAAAACATTTTCTCAACTTTCATTCGGGATAGAAAAAAATAATCTTTTTTTTCATACAAAATTACATAAATATTGCAATAAACTGTTTGTCAATTATACAATTTTAATGTAAGGTTTTCGAAAAAATCTCACCGAAATACTTTATAAAAAATAGCCCAAATACATTTTCATAAAGAACACATCAATTTAGCTGAATGGTTCGAGGAGACATTAATTCTTAAAAATACCCTATCAAGCAGTGAATAATTTCTATTTTTGCTGAAAATGTATTGCTTGAGACTTATCTAAAACATACTTGCCTTTTTCAGAGTATATTGTTTTTTCTCTTGTCTAAACAATGATAATATTGAACGTAAATTTTGTTACGAACTAATTCTGGGTATTAATATGCGGATGGAGTTATGTTATGTTATGTCATTAGTTGATTTTTGTTGTGAATTGACAAATAATACTTTTCTTGAAGTTTTATCCTAAGTTACACTACAGTAGAACGTATTGGCATAAAGTAAAAATTTGGTTTTATATTGATAGTTGCAAATTAATAATTCCTCTAAAATTTTATAATACACTTATCATAAACTTTTTTGTTTTAAATTGGCGTTTGAAAGTGATTAAACTATTTATTCTTTAATGTAATAGATTGTTATCTTTTTACAAAATTTAAAAAATGATCTTTTTTTCAACCGGTAATTTTTAATTTGAAAGAGTTTATTTTTGTATCGAAAACGCGAAATAATAACGTTAAACATTCTGCTAATTAAATTTATGATCCAGACAAACTTATGGCTTACTCCCTTATTTCATTGATTGAACTGATTCTTAATTAAAATAGGCTTAAATTTTACCGACACACATTTTTTGCTCAACCTACACTTTTATATTAATGCCATATAAGTGTGAAGAGTGGCAGGACTTGGGTTTATTTTTGAAGTATAGATTGAGGCATCAAAATATTGTCAACCATACATTTGAACTGTTCAATTTGAAATTTTATCTCCCCCACCTCAGGATTATTACCAAGTTAATATTCTTTAAAGATGGTGTTCATACATGCATAAAGTTCAACAAAATGACACCCCATCTGTTATTGAGAGAAAGGGACAAAATAAAATTAGATTTAATTGAAACTAAGCCAAAATTTGTTTGAATGATGATGTAGGATTTGATGTAAATCATAAATTTTTATATCTCATGTAAATAAAACGTTTACGGTAAATTTTATGTGTATTACTTCTGGAAGATAAAAATCACAATAATTTGTTGTAATTTAAATACAAATGTAAAATTTAGAAAATTGAGACCTTTTTCATATTTATGTGCTTTACAAAAAAAGAAACTGGCATATCAGACAGATTTTTGTGTTGAATCAAATTTATTGCAAAGTAAGTGATTTTTATATGTTACAAGCATAATAGGAAGAAAGGCTGAAACAAAAAATAAAAACTGATAGAATAAAAGTTAAAACTATAATACAATTTTTCTCTATGTATGATGGAATATGCCAGATGTTGATGGAGAGAGCTAAAAATAAAGAGAACAATTACATACCATGATGGGACTATCTATAAGACCATTAAAATCATTATAACAATAATTTTGTGAACTAGTTTCCATATGATCCCCATCAAACTGACCGAGCATATTTGAAAATATTTCAGCATTAATATATTGATGATCTCGTATTAAGGTTGTTTTTGATAAATTCGCCATAAGGGATGATAATGGTTCTGAATTATTTGACGATGATTTATAATTTGCATAAATTTTTGTCAATCTGTCAATATAAACATTTGTGGATGTAGAATTTAGACAAGCATTTTCTTCATTTTGAAATGAAGAGAACGTCTTTTCAATTACAGCTAGTCCTGATGAATCTTCAGATACTCTACTTAGGAAGCTAATTACATAAGCTAAAGTTGTTCCATGTGTTTGTAAAAGTAATTTAGCAAAAAGAGACATTAAAATATGAGAACTTATCATTAATTTCAATGAACAATTATCATCAGATATTAAATACAAAATTATGACACAAACTTCAAGTAATTTGTTACAGTTAAGTAGATGAAATTTCCACGATGAAATACGAACTCCAGGCGGGCATCCATTATAAGAATTATTTTTAATAATTTCATCCATAACTGCAGCTAAAGTGTGTGCAGCTAATTGTGTAACTTTTAAATCTCTAATTTGAGCTAAATACTGTGGTTTAGAGGCAAAATTAGTAATCAGACCAAAAAAAACTTTTTTAAGATTAGATGAATTTGCAATTGATAATGGGGTATTAATATTAAGAATATTAATCGCCATTAGAAGACCTTTTGATTTTACAAATTGTTTACAGGCTTCTTCACATTTTGAATGCCTACAAGTAATGTGCCTAAGAGTAGATGCAGCTGCTTCTACTATTTCTTTTCCTTTCAAAACGTTGCAAACATTAATAAGAGTAACAACAAAACCTCTAGAGACCAAAAGCTCTTTATTGCACTGATTGTTGCAAGTGATATTAGCTAGAATACCCAATGAACTAGCTACAAGTTGTTCCTCGATCTTTTTATTTTCGTTTCGTTGATTAGCTGCGCACAGTTGATTCACCACAAATCGAATCAAAATATCTATCAATTCCTCTTGATTAGGTTGAATAGCAGCTACATCGGAAAGATTACGAATAGTAATAAGAGAAATTACAGCAATTCTTCTACTTATATGTAACAAATATTTGGTGAGAAGTTGAATTGTACCTGATTTTACAACAACCGGCTTTAAAGGTGTATGAACACTAATCTCCTTAAGCAACCGACATGAATTAAAAACAAGTTTTTCATAAGTTTTTGTTTTCAAAATATTTACTATGTTAGTTAAAAATTGAGTGTTGTAGAGCATGAAATTGGTGTCAAGCGAATTGAAACAGAGGGTAAGTGAATCTATGAGAATGGCTAAAAGGCGATCATTTTCATTATTTAAGAGACTTAAAAAGTTTCCAAGATTACACGTAGAAGATAGAAAGTTACGCGAGTCCGGAATCATTAAAAAAATGGTATGAGTAGTAGATATTAAATAAAATATAAGTGCGTTGGTTTGATATTCAAGCATCATGGGGAAAAGCTCGAAAAAATTAGATTTAAACAGAAAGTGCGCATACGCTTTGATTGATGCTAAATAGTAAATTGCCGCCGAGCAAGCGCGAAATATTGGTTCATTTGAATTATTTTCCCAGGCACATTTTACTAAAATAGAGGCCAATTTTTCAGCCTCACTTGCAAGTATGAGCGAATTTGCATTTTTTAAAATTTTGTAAATTTGAATTGAAAATTTTGTAATTTCATTGATATTTTTTGAATTCAATCCAGCTATAGTTTCTTGAATAAGTTGTGAAAATTGATTTTTATTAAGCATGCTTAAATTTTTGGTTGGTATATCATTGTTAACAGTAAATGGCATATTAAAATCAATATTTTTATTTAAATTGATTGAATTCAAAGAACCACAGTCATCAATTTGATTTTGTACTAAGTTAGAACTTACCATAGCAAAATTATCACTAAATGACCCTGGACTATTAAAACCAGAAGCTGTATCAAGGTTTGAAGGAAATGAATTCATAAAACAATTAGTAAATGTGCCAGTAGTTTGAAAATTCATCAGCGTCGGTGTTATACTGTGGGAAAGTACATCAATAGGAATTGAATTTTGAGAAATAGTGGGATTTCCATTATTTTCAGAAGAAGCATAGCCTACTCCATTGCCGTACGAGGACAACACAGGCCAAGATGTGTATTCAGGTATATTCTCAAGATTTATTCGACTAGCGGGAGTTGATGTGTTTTTGATGTTATTTTGCATATGTTTCTTTAATACAATAAATTTTGCGGATTTAAAAATGGCGCACGTTTAATTGATCCTCCGCATTTGCGGCGAGCCAATATGTTTCGACCCTTAAAACTATTATTTTATTCTAGTTAATATTAAAAAAGGTTTAACTTTTTCAAATATATAATGCCAGACTGATTAATTAAATTGACAATTTAACTGAGATTTTAATGACTAACACTCGATTTAGATTAAGTTAATTTACATTAATATTAATTGCTATTTGTCTGGATTAATATTAAATATTATAAACCAACAAAAACTAATAGATTCTCTCGACATTACTTTTAATGACTTTTTCTTTTATCAAAAGTAACTTTGATACATATTTTTTTTTAAAAAATTAAGAAACGATCACTCTAAACATGAATATAGAATTGAAATTCTATATTTTCAAATCGTTATAATTATGAAGCGATTTAACTTATAGCCTCTAAAATTAACAAACAATTCACACCTTCATCAATTTTTATTTTTAAATTCCTAATCTTTTTTTATTTTAATTAGTTTTATTTAATATCATCAATTTTATTTTGTATAAATTAAAAAAAAATCAATCTATATTTATTTTCAAGGATTACTTATTAAATATTTAAAAATTCTCTTTTTACATTTTAACCTCTTGAAAGAGTAAACAACACCAAAGGAGAACAAATTCTAATTTTATCAATAATTTCTGCTATTAATCTAAACTATGGTTTTAATAAATTTTTTTGTTAAACAGCCTACATAATCTTTTAATATTTATAAAGAATTATCCAAGCTAAAACTGTTTGCCACACATAACAACAAGGATCAAAGTTGAGAAAGTAATAAATATAATTTTATGGTTTGAAAATTTTTCTGCTAAAGAAACACATACTTCAAAGATAAATTTTTATGCGCAAGAGGCTTACTTTTTTAATCTTTTTGTGTGTGTTTAACTGTCAGGACAGTACCATAGCTTTCAATTTCATTTCACGCCTATTATTTAAAAAAAAATATACTGGAATACTAAAAATAAAACTATAATTGATTCAACAACAAATACATTTATACACAACCAAATGTAAACATTACGCATAAAAAGTTCATAATTTAATTTTAAGCAAAATATATTCAATTGCTATAAATAGTCCTAATAAACATTAATTTTCAAATTAAATCTTTCCGCGTGTAATCCGAACCCCTCATTTTCAAGCTGGCAATAAAATATTTATATTTTAAATCTACCAAAGAGTACAGCCGCCAACCCCTAAAAGGAATATATATTTGATAATAATTAAACCAATAAAAATGGACTTCATTAAAAATCATTTTTTAATCATAGATAAGATATAAAACCCACGTAGGGGGGTTGCTCCTAAATTACGTAATACTTAGATGGAGATAGTAATAGATTTTTGAATAACCTGTTGCAAAAGGAAGAGTCAAATAAATTTCTATTTTTGAATTAACGTAATTTACAAACGACCATTTACTTGTAATTGTTGTAAAGCATGTCTTATGGTGTCCTAGTTTACGTAAATCAACTTTTAAGTTGACAGAACTACAAAACGTGTAACAATTTTGTGGAATATACTAACCCCAACATTTTCGTATTACTAACACCGTATCACGTAAGCATTGGCTATCAGATAAAAAAAAAGGCTTCAGTCAAATCAATTCAATCAACCATTTAACAAAAAAAGCTTTAATATTTATGATTATAAATAACTTAGAATAAAAAAGCCTTCCTTATCATAACTAATTGTGGAAATATGTTATAAGTTCGAATCGAAAACTGAATATAAATAAAACCACTTACATCAGATAAAAATATAAAAAATTACTTCCTAATTTTATATTAATATATAATTATATCTACACTTTAGTCATATAATCCTTAAAAAATTGCAACTCCTACAAAGTATAAACATTTTAACTGATGTCAATAGTTTATTAAAGCATCCACATTATGGGTATCTTATAACTCCTATCTTTTTTTTTGCTCAATGTTTTAATATTGAATAAAATTTGGTGTACAATTTTTCAAACATATTTTCATTCATTTATGGTTGACGTAGAAAATATTAAGTTTTTTTAAACAAATTTTTTTGTAAAATAATAACCAATGGAATTTAAACACTCAACTAAGTTTTTTTAGTAAAAAAAGATGGATTTATTTCTGCTCTGACCGATATAATGACATCATGCCTGTCGAAATATCACTTTTTACAATCAATAAAGTGTAATCTAGCCTATGCTTCCAATTTTTAAGTTTATGCTATTTCTGTCTTTTTTTACACAAAATAGCAATCCTTTATTTGCTAAATTAGTTTTATTTACAAGTAATCGAAAGTTATAAAAGGCGCTGACTTCTGATTGTCAATTATTTGTTTGGTCGTATGTTCGAAACAAAATATCAATGTTTTTTCAGCCACAAAATAAAATTTAAAGATGGAGGTAAAGATCTAAAATTATAAATAATATATTGCAAGTGTTTTAACATTTAAACTTGGAAGAATAAGAATTTGGTTGATACGAATCTTGCCTCGTGTAGGAGTCGCAGGATAATATTGGACATCGCTAAAATAGAAAAACTAAAAAAACCCCCGAATAGTGAATGGCAGTTGTGGGGTTCTGATTATGAAAAGATCTTCGGGGGATACTTCAGATCTCCGAGATATACATGTTAGTAATCAGTATAAAGTAGGCTGCAAGGCTAAAAAATGTCCTGGGATTCATTGGGAAAGGATTCGGGTACACGGTTTAGAGGATAAGATTCCCATGATACAGTTTTTATTTTCTTTGAAGTACCTACCTGAAATGAGGCTAAAGATAACTTGGAGATTGATATGCTCTTCTAGAATTATAATAGTAACATTTTCCACATTACCTCAACAGAAAAAAAATTAATAATTGTAAGTAACAAATTACAGGGTTTTAAGTTAAAAACGCCTCTACTTTATTCAATATTTTTATATTAAAATAATATTCCATCTCCATTTATTCGTACAAACATTTGTAAATGTACTATTTTAATTATTTAGCAATCCATTTCCTTTTTTTAAACTATAAATAATGTACGTTTTAATATGATTATAAAAGGCCAAGAAATCAGGTGGGATAAAATAGAGTGGGCCAAGCTCCGGCATGCGTGCCATATGTGACACCTGCCAAGTTGTGGAAAATTATCACACATAACTAAAAATTTTATCTATTTTAGCGTATTGTAATAACAAAAAATAAAATCTTCTACAAAAATTGGTCCCAGCAATATTTTTCCTGAGTGTATTTGTAATGAAATAGCAACAGCGAATATTAATAAATCCTTAAATAGTATGAATCAAACGGTACCCCATGAAAACACCGAAAAAAAAACGCCGAAAAAAAAAATAAAAATTAAATTAAATAAATGTTAAAATAAAATTAAATAAATGTTAAAAATTTTTTAATAATAGATAAAGCCTGCTAGATCTAAAATATAAGTTCTATAAGGCCTATTTTCTCTTTCTGTTAAAAACAATACCAAGCCAGCATGCAGGCCAACGTATTTTATTTTCTTCTGATTGATTCTCCATTGGTTAACATCAA
>SGJC01000771.1:0-11609 GCA_009887335.1 Henneguya salminicola
CCCGAAGATTTACGAAAAAATCCCTTCATCTATAGTTTAGCCCCACAATTTTGCATCCAGTTTTGATAGAAACATTTCTTTTGTTACATTCACAAAATCGTGCAGCGATATTTCCGCAACCGACCGCAATTCCGCAAATATTTTTTTCTTTTTAATGGTAACTATTTAAAATATAATAATATTATTTATAATGCTTCAAGATTTTAGTTCTGATAATTAACCATAATATTTTTATATATTATATTTTTGTTTAAATTATTCTTAGGCTGAATCGCATTTTTTTTCTGACATAGATTCTGATCATTTGAAGAGAGCGGTGTCTTGGACTCCAACTAAATAAGAAACTTAATAAACATTCAGTGGCAGAGGCACGATATCCTAATAATTTTTTTTATCATGAGTATCAGTCAGTCGTCTTTCAAAATATAGCCACCCTTAATATATATTTGAAAAATCAAAAGATATTTAAGAGAATTTAGTTTGGTCAGTATTTTTCAGATTAGTTCTAGAATGTAGCCCCTCAACCATTCACCATAAATCCTTTACAGTTAAATTAGTTAAAATAAAATAAAAATTTATTCCAAAATAATTAAATTAGAAATGTTTGAGATTTTCACTGACTGTTTATATTATTATTCGGAAATCGTCGGTTTTACAATCTAGATAGTTTTAGTTGTTTTTAGATTTTATCATTAAATTTTACTTGCATTTTTTATTGGATTTTTATAAACTAAATTTTATTAACTTTTAAATATAAAATTTTAGCTTAAACATCCATTCTGGGGTTTAATACGACATAAATTCCACCACTCACCACCCCCCTCCCCGGGCGAGCCAAAAATATGATAGGTTTAACAATTCATCAATTGATATGCGAGTGTAATCAAAGAAGTTTCATTAAACATGGATCATTCTTTTTTGGTAGAGCGCCATCTTCGTTTTCGCCCTCTGATTCATGAATTGTGGCTATTAGGACATTCAGATTGTTGCTTGATTAATTCTTTTTGTATGAGATATAAAATTGTCGATTCTTCCAGGGAAAATAACTGTTAAGGTTCTTAAGGGGAGGAAGCATTAATATTAAAGAGCATGCGTTTAAAATAATGGCGACGTAGGAATTGTGTATGAGATTCAATTACACTGATTTTATCCTTAAAAATTAAATATTTGCGCAATTGCCAAGCAATCAGACAAAATATGTCGCGAACACAAAATTATTCTTGATATTTTGACAGTTAAAAATGCAAGAACTCGCCATTAAAATTAGCTGCAATAAAATGAATCAATTTATTAAAATATTTTTTTATTTAACGCTAATTTGTATTAAACTGAATATTATTCAAAAAGAAGTTATAAATGAAAGAATTAGGTTACGGAGGAAGCTGCTCGAAATGAACCAAAACATCTTCATCTAATTGCCTAATGTATGCATTTGTTTGATTGAAGTGAAAGAATTTGTGCAATATTATTCCATCTGCGCGTGCCTGGTCAAGACAAAAAAATATGTCTTAAAAAAGCTTATAATTAAATAATTGTTAGAAGGAATGCCTTTTCTTGTGCGTTCGTGAGGTGGGAGGAATAGTAATATTCAATCACGATGAATATAAGATCATATTTATAACCCACACTCAAGAATGTTAAAATCAACAGAAATTGAAGGATAAAAATATTTGTTAAAAGGAACATACTTTTTATGCTCAAATATTAACTGAACTTCATTCGGAAAAAACCAGATGTTTAATTTTATTGAAAGGGAAACATAATAATATAAATCACTTTGTTCTGCTATAACCAGTTTTTAGGAGGTTTTTTGTGCGGTCTACAAAAATTTTTTTTTGTAATGGCTAAGATATATTTGATTGTTTTATATCCATATAATAGCATATTTTTAAAGATACAACGCACATAGGGGGAATTAGGTAGAATTTCATTTGCCACGTTTTTGCCATCTAGCGGATGCGCATCAACTTAAAACCACGTTTCCTTCTTAATACAATTTGTTTTATACGAACTTCTCCAGAAAGTATTAAGCGCATGGAAAAAACCATATTTATATACACAGAATTAGTATTTTCAAAAATACCCCGACACAATTGTATTCCGTAAAACACATGATTACTTGGGCTTAATGGTAGATTTCCTTCACATTCGGATTTTTTTTAATTTTTAACATGTGGATTCCAAGTGTTCTAAAGGGGTTAAAAACGGAAGTAAATTAAAATAGGATATACTCTGTGAAATTGATACTATACTGTTATTATTTTGTGGAAGAGTATTATGCTCATCATTAATTGATTCATTGCGCATGTGTTTTAAATTTTGAAAACACAAATTCTGCCATGCCCGTTATGCAGCAATAGAGATTTTTAGTAGTACTCGGATATGCTCGTTTTTCCTATCCCCACGCAGAATCAATATTTTTTTGGGTGGATCAATGCATGATCGAAATCAAGAAAGCTTCACTATAGTTTATAGTAATATGATGTATCCCTAAGATCCGATAGGAAAGTAGACACGCCTGTAACCTGAGATAACGGCTATCCCTACATATATACAATCACGCATAATAGGAATAAAACTTTCGTTTTTCTAGTTGGAACCAAAACTATAAAGAGCCTTCCGATACTTCCTTTGTCAATACATTCAAACACCCACCATACAAAGGAACGACACCTAAAATTGTATTCGGGCGTAAAGAGAGCATTCACCAATTTCTTCGTATTTTTCATGGCCCTCCAAACTTTCTCTATAAATTAGATAAGGGGGTTCGTAAACTATTGCAAGCCAACCCTCTCTTTCAAAGATAGAAACTTGTAGCAATCTTCCTACCCCTCAAAAGTGAAAAAAAGCGAATAAAGATATCTCCTTATATTTTTGAATTTTGTAGACGACCCAAACTTTGAAAAACGTTGAATTTGGGCTTCCACATACAGATATTTCGACTTGAATACAGACTTTGCCTTTTATAATAATTACATTTCCTGGGTTTTGACCATTTTTAATTTTTTTTATTTGATGGTAAATTATTTAGCCAAGAAATAAATTAAATCTATTTTCACAAATGGTTCGCTTGAGATGTATGGTTTGTTGAAATATGCATAATACGGCAATTTCCCGAGTATAAAGGCATGCGCGGAGATTTAAATTGCATTCTTACTTCTCTCTTTGCTTTGATTCCTGTTTTTTTCTTATTTTAACTCAAAATATAATGCAAATACCAGATATTGAGATGATCTCGTTAGAAAGAATTCAGTTCGAATTATTGAGTGGAATAAATAGATTTTTATTCAGAAATTGACTAACAATTATGAATTATATATTAATTGCTCCACATTATCCTCTCGCGATATGCGCATGGGTATATTATTTTCTAAAAACACAATTTATCTAGTTTTTGTTTATAACAAAATAATTTATAACTTTACAAAATAAACGTAAAAAAGATAATACCGTTAAGGTTATTCGAGACTATTTTTTTAAGTTAAAGCCGCCTCGGATTGCGCTTGCTCAACATTAATGGCGACCGAAACGGAAGATCTGGATGTAATTATATTTTATGCTGAAATTAGGCGGAAATTTCAAGAGAAATTCAAGGATTAAAAACGTCTGAAATTACATCTAGAGCAAAATTAATGGCTAACGAAATAAGAGTTATTAAAATTTAATCATGGATATAGATCCTAAAAGTTGAAGTAGAACGAATTGAAGGCGATATTAATGGTATGATTCAAAAAATAAAGGTTTCACACTCACATAATTCCAGGAATATCAAGATAAAATTAATAGCAGCAAGGTTATGCCCTATTTAGTGTCTACAGTCATTGAAGTAAAATTATTTAAAATTTTTTTTAGGTCTTAGATATTGATCCAGATACATCTGTATTATAAGTTTAATAATTATAGGAAATTGAATTCTCTCCATCGTCTAATTCGAAATTCGAATATGGGAGATGCGCTGTAATAAAAACATCTACACGTCAAGTTTGAGGTTTACGTCTATTTTAGACTTATTTTATTCCTTCTATTGGTCTTGTTGATCCTAAAACTCTCGTACCAGGAGATCTTATTGTAATTAAAATTTATTTAAAATTAGGGTGTGCATAAAGACTCGTATTATATAATCGAAAAACTTCCCGTTGAGTAAGAATTTATGATAATATATTAGATATGACTCGAGAGTTAAAATAATGGAAGTCGACGAACGTCCGACTGAAGATTATAATGATATTGGAGGTCTGGATAAACAGATTCAACAAGTAAATTACTATCGTATATTTTAAAGCTTATCGAAGCAATTGTTCTGCCTATGACCCACGAGGAAAAATTTATTAAACTAGGAATTCAACCGCCAAAAGGTATGGAAATTTATACACCTTTGCGCCTTTTGCTATATTTTTACTTCTTTTCAAATATAAATGACAAAATAAGATTGACACTGTATTATAACTATAATTGTAAATATAATTTTATTAATGAAATATTTGGAGCAATTGCAGAAAAATCGGAAATCTACGGATAAACACGAAATTTTAGATTGGTTAAAATAAATAAGTTTTCATCCTGTTCTTCTATTTGACATTACATTCGCAAAAGTAGTCAACGCGTTCGCGTATTGACATTCTACCACAGTCTATATTAATAGTTAATATTTCAGCGATAACAAAATTTTTTTAGTCATAATTAAAACTAAAATATTTGCTATTATAAAAAATTACTCTCAATCGAATTCATATATTTATAAAAAACGACAATGTAATGGTATTTAAACAAAAACTCGCGCGCGCGGGTATATATATTAATAAACCAAAAATTTATGCTTGACACATTCGAAACCTCACTTTCATTAAAATTTTACTACAGTGTCAGATTTACCTATAGAGGCGTGCAAAATAATTTTCTGCATATAAAATCTAAAAACGATACATAATATTTAAGTTCTAAAGTTCGAGCACAACGCGCATGCTTAATTTTGTTTAAATCTCTCAAAGAAATATAAAATATCTCGATTATTGAAATAAAATCTATGTGACTGACTACATTATAATATTTTTACCAACGATGTATAAAATTTACAGAGTCCTATTTAGCTAGATTGATAGTCTAGAGAAATACTTTAACTGTGAAAGGCGTTCCATTTAACACAAACAAAAATATTATTTAATCAAAAAATGAAATTTATCTTTAATGCTATTTGGGTTGTCCGTTGTCACAAGGGCTGCTCAGCAATGGTTGCGAAGATTTAGCCCCTGCGCCAATAGTCAGTCGCTCCTCGGCCGAGGAGCAACTTTCAAGAAATGTGTAGAGATATTGGGATTATTTATGTGCCAATTGGTCAAATTTCAAATAGAAATGCCTTTGATATATTTTTAATTTTATAAATTGGGCATTTCAAATGTATATAAACATGCGCACAAATCGTCAGATTTTATGCATTGGCCATTAATACGTATAAATTATTCTGAAAAGTAATTTGCAAATTAAAAATTTTACAAAGGACTTTTCGCCATCTGTTAGAAATAATATAAAAAAAAATATAAATTCATTAAAAATTTGCGATCACTAATGATCGTTCCTAGACTGCAATCTAACATAAAATTAGCACAATCACAAAATAATTAAGTTATAATTTTACCAATTATATTCCTATATTTATTGATTCAATCGTGATTTTATTATTTTCGATCGCTAGTACAATTGTTATCTCCATATTACTCACACACAGCTGCACAATTTTAATGCAATCTAAAATTAAAATTTAAATATAACATTGCAACATACATGGCGGTTATCTAACACCTCAAACTTGATTTGTAACTTTGGCCGGAATAATATCATGCGGTTGAGAAAATATTGCAATTTTACATCGAAATTAAAATCTAATTTAATGTAGCCACATTTCACATACCAATCTGGCTTGAGATTGGAATACACCCATCACGAAGATTGAACAGTTGAGCTTGTTAACATTAAATGTCCCAATATTCATTTTTAGAATTCCACTTTTTAACTCCTTTCAGACTTTAGGATTTCTTATTTTCGGAAATGATCGGTTTTTTTCAACTACCATTTTTATTTTCTTGAGTAAAAATTTCCGTATAAATGAATATAAAATACTCGATAGCATGGGGAATTTAATTTAAACAGGGGCGGCAACAAATACAAAAATTATTTTAATGCAAAAAACGACATATTTCAAAAAAATTACTATATTGTTGAAAAATATATGAAAATATTAATTAAAGATTTAAATTATTTATTTTTATGTTCGTAGTGAATTCCTACAGTCCATCTACAAAATTTATGGACATGCGTCGAAACCACTACAGACAATCATATTGTCGCATTTCCGTTACACATTCCAAAAGAACATTCAATAAAGTTCTTCCAACATTTCTTCGCATGTATGATCTGACACAGGTTTTGGCATTTGAGAAAATTGGTGGAGGGGATTTGGCATATAAGAATATGGAGATAAAAAATATAATGAAAAGCAGAAACGTCTTTTTATTTCATCAATATCGTGCCTTTGATGGCTTCATGCATTGTCTAAAATTAAACAATTATTTTAAAATAATTTTCATCTATTAAAAAAACGCATACACAAATCGTCTAAGTCGAACAAAATTCCCCATAAACTGTCGATTCGATTATTTTTCGTGAAAATATGATCCCCTTTGAACAAAGTGAATCAATTAGACTGATTGATCGTCTACGAACTGTTGGTATCATTGAAGTCGCTCAAGCACTACATATTATAGACATTGAATATTTTCTTGTCGAGTGTAAATTAAAACCCGATGTCAATAAAAACAATAGTTAAAAAATTCAACACAAAGTTATAATTGAATCGTAAACTGTATTTTTTCCGTTATTGAATAATTTCCGATTTTTAGCACGGTCGATTTAGGCGTGCCACTGCTTCACATGTATTTTTAAATTCATTAATGTGGTGGTTCTCTCGATGATTTTGAAATTATTATATTTTCATTTCCTTGAAAATTATCCTTGATTTCCTTCAGCTTAAACGATGGATTGATATAAAGTAGTGTTTCAACACAACGCATGATTACATCATTAAGTTTTGTTTTTCGATTTTCACCTTTTTTTTTGCAAAAATTTAATTAATTTTTTTAAATTGTGTAAGTATATTTCCAGCATCGCTATAATTTATTTTTAAATCATTTTCTGCATCTGTTATATTAATGGTGTTAATAATACATATCTGGATAACATTCTCTCTTTTATCGTGGATTTTTGAACTTAATATATATTCAAAAAAAAACATTAAACATTACCATATATTCGTTTCTTATAAAATGATATAATTGGGTGGGAAAATGTTTCAATTGGTTTTGATCATGTTGTAATTCGCGCGAAAATGGTAAAAAAAGGTAGTCAGATTTAAAATCGGAGCTGGCAAAAGCGAGAGCAAGAATTAGTTAAACAAGTATAGATATATTATTTTAATTCGCATTAGATATAAATAGTGATAAAATTAGAATGTAGAAGACATAACATCGATTCATAAGAACAATATAAAATATATTTCGTACAAATAATCCAAACCCTTAAATTTCAATCGTTATTTCTTTGAATTGCAAACTAAACAAAATAAAATTCACAAATTTCCCTATTTTAGGAACCGAATACTGTGTGAGGCGTTTGCATAAAAACAAAGCCGCCGTCGCTGCATTCAACACAACAACTCTGATCGAGATTCTTCTGAATTTTCTTTCTATTTTCAGACGCAAGCACTCATGCCTACTAATGCGAAATATATTTTCGGAAAATTAAACTGTTGAAATATGATTATGCTTCAAGTGGAATCTAACGAGTAAGTACTAGGCTAGGCATTCAATTTTTTTGTCTGAATAAAAGTAAATTTTATATTGACATTTAAATAAATGAATGAATCTCTATCTTTATCTGCTTTGATATTGAAATAATTAATATATTTCGCCCTTAATTTAGCTATTTTTTCCAAGCTTATTTTCTAAATGTTAGGTGTATTGTTATATGGACCACCTGGAACGGGTAAAACTTTGTTGGCCAGAGCGTGCGCAGCTCAAACAAAAGTTTATATTGCAATATTATATTTAAGGCCACTTTTCTTAAACTTGCAGGTCCTCAACTCGTTCAGGTTTTGTTTTTGTGTTCTTAACTAGATGTTCATTGGGGATGGAGCTAAGATAGTTCGAGATACATTCGCGTTAGCTAAAGAAAAAGCCCCAACCATTATCTTCATAGATGAACTGGATGCAATAGGCACGAAGAGATTTGACAGTGAAAAAACTGGTGATCGAGAAGTTCAGCGTACAATGCTTGAACTGTTAAATCAACTGGATGGATTTACACCTAATAACAAAATAAAAGTATATAATTGCTTTCACATTTTTATAGATTATTGCAGCTACAAATCGCATTGATATTTTGGATCCAGCACTTTTACGTTCAGGTTTTATAATGTGTATTTTACATTCACAGGAAGGATTGATTCAAAAATTGAATTTCTAGCGCCAAACGAAGAGTCCCGAATAACAATTTTCCAAATTCACTCTCGAAAAATGAACGTTGAGTAATATTTTCACATAATCTCATCAGTTCCGCTGTCAATTTTAGAGAACTTTCTCGTTCTACAACCGATTTCAATGGAGCTCAGTTAAAAGCAGTATGCGTAGAAGCAGTAATTTACCCTATTCTTAAAAATATAGGGGATGGCTGCACTTCGTAGACGTGCTAGAAATATTGTCCATGAAGATTTTGTTGAAGGTCGGTTATTGCATTAAATATGAAGGAATTATTGAAGTTCAAGCTAAGAAAAAAGGACATCTCGTTTATTACACTTAAATATCCCATTAATAATTTATGTTTTGCTTCTACACTTGATTTTTTAACCTTTATTAACTTATTGGTTAAATCATTCAGGTTCTAAAAAATAAATTGTTTACATCTTTAAACTCAAACAAAAATACATCAAAATAATCGAGGACCTATTAGATTTATGATATATTTAGTTAGGAATGAAAAATATTTTCATAATTTACGAAAATCAACGATATAGAAGTGGGGATGTACGTTTTTAAAACGTCTAAGATATCTGGCATTTTAAATTGTCATAAATAAAATACTTTATTAATTGAATCATGAATGGGATTCAAAAACTACCATGAAATATTAATTTATTTTATAAATTGGCTTCAATTAATCAAAATAAAATACGCCAAATTTACTCAAATTGATTCCCCGCTAATTTCGTCGAGCCATAATTCCACAAATGCTTTATTTTTAATTTAATACGATAAAAATATAACAAAAATTGAGTGCAAAAATTTAATGATAAAACCTAAAAACAACTAATGCCTTGACTAAGTTATCTTCAATTTCAGCAGGATAATATAAACAGGAGAGCAAGTCAAAATAATCAAACATTTAAAATTTAATTTTTTATTATATTTTAATTAATTTAATTGTACAGGTTTTGTGATGAATGGTTGAGAGCCTATATTCGGGACTAATCGGAAACATAACGGAAAAACTAAATCCCCTTAATAATATTTTAAAAATCAAATACATATTAGGCCTGTCTTCATTTTTAACGGCGACTAACCGAGGCACGCGAGATAAAAAAACCTATTATGGCGTCTTAATACTGCCCCAGTATATTTGGTTAGTTTCTTATCAAATTAAAGTCAAAGACGCCGCTCGCTTAAAATGATCAGAATCTATGTAAGACGAAAATTGGGTTGAGACCAAGTATAATAAAATTAGTAAAAATCTTAAAACGTTATTATTATATTTTAAATAGTTACCATTTTGAGGAAAACACATATTTACGAAATTGGGGTTCGAGGAATTATCGCTGCACCATTTCAATACTAGATTGTCTATCTAACCTATTAAACAGGCACCCGCAAAAAAAATGATCGATGAAATATTTTCGAAATTTTATCAACAACTCTATTAATCATGTTAGAACTCAAAAATCAATATAATTATTAAATTTATGGGCATAACATAGTGAATAACATGATTACCTTTGACTGACTACATTATTGATTTAAATCTTAGCTGCTCATGCGCATATAAAGGATAAAAAAAGAGTAGAATATTTACATCTAGTGAACATTCTTATCACAATAACATAGAAAATACAACTTATTACAATTTCTCAAATTTAAGATCGATTTTTTAAAAAGCAAGATTAATCACTGATGACGATACAATTACAGTAAAAGGTTCACATAATCGATCGAACCATTTCATGGGACTGATATTTGCTATGAAGAATATACACTGGACTCTCGTTATAACTCTGTTTCTCGGGTCCATGGTAGGATCAGCGCTATATCCGAATCCGCGTTATAGCGAGGGTCCAGTGTATTGTTGTTATAACGGATTATATCATGAAACTTTGAGAAAAGATAGAGCATGTGATATCCAGCTAAAAAAAACGCACACACGCGCACACTTCTTAGTTTTCGTCCGCCATTTTGTTTCAACCGCGTGGAGATTTCAAACAAGAAAAATCAATACTAAAATTTTATTTTTTCATTTAAACAGAGAAAATAATTATTTTGTGTGAAGAATAAAATAAAATATTATATTAGGTATGAAAGAGCATGTAACTCAATATTTGTTTGTACGATTACAATTAGTGTACCAACCGACATCGTACATGTATAGAGTATCAGCGTGTTAACAATGAAATTGTTCATAATACATATTTTGTTTTTTTCGATGGGGTCCAAAGCCCATCCCGCGTTATAACCGAATCCGCGTTATAGCGAGGGTCCAGTGTATGCGAAATATGAGATGGAATTTTTGGATGCTTGGAAATCATCATTTAAAAATCTCTCAAAAAACGAGATTTAGACACCTAGGTGTTTTAATTTCTTGTTTGGGACTCCTTATCATTTACGTTGGTAGGTATCCCCTTTCTATATGATATCAACACATTAGTTTTCATCCAATTGACATTTTGTAGGTTTCAATGAGATGGGTATGTCATTGTTCTTCAACTGCTAGTTTGCGGACTTGTGCCCACGTTAGAAATATTTTCAGACAACCACAAACAAATAACTAGATAAATGTATGACTAGAAGAGTTCTGCGCACTTAGATTTTATTTATGTTTGCTTTGTTTGAGCCAGTTGGTGTAAAATAGTAGATAACACCGGATTATGACAAACTTGCGTCTCATCCTTCGGTGGCTGGTCGGAGTCTCAAACTAAGCATTTTTATATCTTAGGATATTTCGATAAATATCTGGACGTGTTAATCTTGAATAAGTAGCTCACTCAACCGGATAACTTGGTGTAAGCCTGGTATAGGGGTATGGATGACCAGTTATACTCTACTATTTTATATAAAATTCTGAATTTTTAAATACCTTTTTTTTGCTTAATTTGATTTAATTTATAAATATTTTATTTTATGTTTTATTATCTGATAGAAATTAAGGTAGTATGTAAGGATCGCATAAAAACGCATAAACTTGGTATGCGCCTGCGCAAAAAAATAAATGAGTGGTAAATTCAGTTATAATGGGTATTGCTATCGGAAAAATTCAAAAAGAGTGTGTACTGATTATTATATATGCTCAAATTATGA
>SGJC01000772.1:0-24215 GCA_009887335.1 Henneguya salminicola
TTGAGGGATTTGAATAAAATTCGGTTCATTTCATCACATGTTTATTTCTCCTAATGTATAGCGCGCATGCCTTATTTTCAAAAATTTTCATCTTTTTTTATATAGATAACCTGCGCGTTATCTACCGTAAAATACGGTATTTGACAACGTAAAAATAGTTAGGTTTTTTTTAATTAAAATAACATGCTACTAATTATACAGACAGGGAATTTGTAAAAACGTAAATTTTAACCATTTAAATCCGACAAATATTTTTGTTTACCAATATTATTTATTTATTAACTGAGTCGCATTCCAAAATTATTAATTTAAATTTATGGGCCATTTTCTATCTCTGATTTTAGTCTGAAATATTACCTTAATATGGCTCGAGTAAATTACATTACAGCCAAAAAATTCATCGCTTTCCCACCCTTATCTAAAGGATTGAGTAATTTATGCAAAATTTATTTTTATTGGGAAAACTGCATTGAAAATAGGTTTAACGTATTTACAATTAATTACCTTGTAATTTCGACTCTCAGAACGACCAGAAAAAAATACAATCGTCTCAATAATTCAAAATATTACATTCTAATACAGTCAATTTAATGATGTATTTTTTTTAGCCTTACAAACGTCATTATAATTTATTTTTTATTTTACGCGAAACAAAATTATTGAAGCCTAACTTTTATACAATTAACATTTGTACAGTTTATGAAAAATATCAGATTTAAGGTGGGTATAATCATCAAAAAATTAATTGCTCTAAATTAATGTTTTTTTTTAATTTCCGAGATATTTATTGAAAATAATTTAAATATAAATATATATTTATTATGTTCGATTCGTTAATTTAATTCATTAAAATATTTGGCGTGCGGTGTATGTTGCGGATTCGGCCCAAAATATTCTAATTTAAGTTATATTATTAATATTTTGAATCCTATAAAATATGTATAAAGGTTAACACAAGTTCATTGCAAAAATAATCGAAGGAATTTTTATTTTAATCATGATAATGAATTAATACTAATTATTCTTTTATGTCGTTAACCGTTTAATTAGCGTTTGTAAAAACAACCATATGATCGGTTAACTGGTTATATACTAACAGGTATTTCTCGCTCTACCCTTTCTTCAGAACAACGCCCACTATCTTATATACAGAGTAGCACCACCTAACTTTGAAAATATCGTAAATTGTTCGATGTAACCGAAATTTGCTTAATTTCACTGATCTCATGAAAAACCGCCTTACACTCTATTCTAAAATGTCAATCCCTTCAATGAAATTCTGCCTAATTTTAAATCTTTATTCCGGTATGTTTTATAATATTTCAGTTTGAGATTAGAAAATATGCAAAAAATTTCAATCAGGAGTAATCGGGTAAAGACATCAAAATTTACATCAGAATAACTGTTAACTTTGACGCAAGAAAAATCGAATTGTTGCTCGTAGAGGATATTTTTTTGGCAATCTTTTCGTCAACAAATATAACGGCTTAAAGCAGAGAAATAAGGTAAAACATACATTAAACGAACTAGATCGAAAAAGCCCGAGATTAAAATATGAGTAAAGCCTTTATATTCGCTTGGTAATATATAATAAAATATCCCCTTTCAATTAAAATTTTTTTATATTAGATAAAAAAATTTCCAGTCGTTATGAAATTAATGTTTGGTTTACTTAAAACAACAAAATATACTATATCCTTGACCTAAATAGGATTACTTCGTTTTGGTGCTATATCTTATGCCTTTTCTCACCCCATCTTAAGTTTTGCAACAGGTATATACAGTTATTAATTTTCAGTTTAGAAGAGTTATGGCCATTTTAAATCAAGCGGCACACAATATATTTTGAGGGTACTTTTCGAAAACCTTAATTTGAAAATACTTACAAAAGAAGAGTTTTTACTATATTTTACTAATTTGACATTAAAAATAAAATAGTGCAATGGGAAGGCATTGGTATGAATTAATAACACCTGTGTTGATTAGCTCCATCAGTTGCCATTTCAAAACTCCTGAGCTCAATTGAGCGGTACAGTATATTTTGGCCGACAGCACACTTATGTTGAATTTAAAAATGGTTTAAATTATTATATATAAAAATAAAGCAAAACAAAAATATTTAGGTTAGTTTTGTATAATGTGAACTTACGCTTAAATTAAAATGATTTTGTTTCTGATTTCATGTAAAGCAATAAATAAGTGTTTTTCTCATTTTTTTGTGCAACATTTACGCGATAATATATAAACGCATGCGTTAGAGTTGGGATTAGCATTTGTAAGCTGATAGTTCTCAAACGCTAAACCTTTGTTTTTTTTCCTAGATATTCCAAACAGTCTCTTGATTTTCGTTTTGGAAATATAATTGGATTTTCTAGATATGTGGTTGCCCTCTATCAATAACAGAATTATATAAATTATGAACTCTCGCCCTATATTTTTAATTTTTGAAATTTAATAAAAGATTTTCTGAAGTGCAAATCAGATAAAACATTGCATATTGTGCCTTTAAGAAGAATCAAACAACAAAATAATTGTTCGCATGCGCTACTACTACAACATGTAAATTTACATCAAAAATAATCAAAGCTTACATATTTATTGCCATTCTTGAAATCATAACATAAACGATATTTATTTAAGTACGGTTCTACTAAATATAAAATCATGGCTGAATGGTTTTCTTTTCAATTTGAAATTTTTATTTAATTACGTATGGTATGTTCATATTTTATATTTCAGTGTTTTTAAATGTTTGTGTAGTGCATTACACCAGAGAAATGTACTCAAGACCAGATGTGGGCCTGAAAACCACTTATTATGTCTAATCTGTAAAAAAATCATCACAATTAATCACATAAGTAGTTTCTATACACCCTCCAAATATCTCTCAATCAGGATAGTTTCCTTTTAAGTATTTTCTGTCCGAAAGCTCTGCGTTTCACACCGCGCACGCGCGTCAGCATATTAAAATTTTTATTACCCCACCCCCGCTTTTTCTTGCAATGTTTATTATTAAAATGAGTAAACGTAATATTAGTTAGAAACAATATATTAATTATTTTTTTTTCCGAAGACGCCACCAAGAAGATTGGGCCCAGGTCGATTTATACTTCATTTTTTGACGATCAATTTATATTGTTTATGCAAACCGAAAGAATACATTTTTAAATCGTCATTCGCCATTTATCGTTCGTAACCTAAGATTTCCATCATGTCTAATATTATAAAGAGAATATTACATTTTTCAGTATGGTTACAAATAGTTAATATAAGGCTGGGTTCTCAATAGCTTTTACTGGAATTACTATCTTGATGACTTGTAATTACATCGTATATATTAAAATTCCTACAACTTAGAAAGCGGAAGATACACATAAAATTAGGAATAAGATAGAAGACGCTGTAGCCAATCTAATTAAGTTTAGTGGTAAAAAAAAATGAAACGTAGATTAGTTTTAAAATATTTTGTTTAAGTGCATCATTTATCGACTTTGTTAAGCAGTGGTTGGATGAACAGCACAAAAAAAGAACCGCCTCGCCACGTTAAATATATTAAAGCAAGTCAATGAACACCTATTGATTTGTATCGAACTGGATAATTAAAACCACACTATTCTTTTTTTAATAGCGTCTTACCTGCCCTATCCTGTTATGCAGTCAGCCCTAACTCACCTTTGCTAGACCAACAGAGTATCTGACTATCCCAACTTAAATATCACACTTAACCTCTTCTCGTTAGCTCGCCATATTGCAGTGACATCGGCTCCCGATCCTAAAAACGTATAGATTTATAGTTGAAAGAGAAAAAGTATCTGTTGAATATTTATCCACCAAGATATTATTAACCCGGAAAACTTGCGATAATGTATAATGGTAAATCGTAACGCATTTGTCACGATCTCCTTTAGTAAATAAATACAAAAATGGATGAAAATTACTTTTTTTTTAATACCAGTTTATAAGGTTTCTTTGAGCTATTAACAAAAGCGGAATGCCCTATATTTTTTTCCTGTTTTTCATAATATTTAGGTAATATTTTTTTTTCAATTTTTAATTGAAAATTTTTCATCCGCTGTGAAGGCTAATCATCGTGTTGAAATTAGTTGATCACTTTTAATTTTTTGATATTCTATTTTCAAAACACGAATTTTTAGTTAAAACGTAAGAACAATTGTGTTCTCTAAAGTTCAATTGTTTTTAAGAATAAATTAAAGAATTACGCTTCTTATATTTTGTGGACGCAATGCGACTACTTTGTGGTAAATTTATTTCGAAAAGTTGACCTCTACGTGGAAAAGATTTCAGTGTGGTTTCTATATTAAAACTGAGAATACAGCAATAGATAAAAAACCTAAAAAAATGATCGATTTCTTATATCATGAGTCTTAATGAGATATTATCTATATGGCTATCTGCAGTATACTATCTGAGCCATAAAAAATACATTCGAGATTATATAAAGAAAGATTGATTTAGATTTCCGTTTCCTTTCATTCATGTGATAAAGCTTATTCAGGAAGATTAAGACAACAACAAGAATAAAATGGTTCGTGCGGTTAAAAATAAAATTGAAAATGTTAAGAAATTTAAAAGGTAGTCGAGGAAAATACAACTGTAAGACGTAGACGATATTTTGGAATAAATTTAAGAAATTGGAAAAAGAAGAAAACATTCAAGACTCTATTATAACACGTCGTTGTATCGTGCGATGCTGAATCGATGGTTGAAAAAATTGTAAGTTCTTTGAGAGAACTCAATGTAAATTTTGAAATGTACAAAGTAGAATCTACTTCAAAGGTAACATCACTAAATACCGACTTAATGAAACTCGTGAGAGTAATAGAGCTATTTGTTATTAACTAAGCCACCCACTGTGGATTTTGTGACACGTTATACGAATAAAATTCTGTTTCTTCTTTATTTGAATGTGATTTTAACGATTCTGATCGAATAGATTGCTTTAAAGGTGTGGTTTATTTTGAGATTCAGAAAGAATAATTCTTTGCCATTAATTTCCCCGATACTTGAATACTGAGAGTGATGATGGGACGAGTATTCGAAACACCACTGTTCCAAATCGAAAATTTCAGACAAAAGTGATAGCTATATTTTTACATGGTAGGGAATTGCATAAAGTTGTGAAATATTGTAGGAATTCTATTTCTGTTAAGACTACTCAAATATTGAAAACATAAACGTCTTATTGAAATTTTTTCTGATATCAATGTACATTAAATTATCCTCCAACTTGAGTCCATTAATTTATCAACGTTTCAAAATGAACTGGCACTAATTAATAATTACTGTCAAGGCTTTGAGTTGAGGGAAGGCTACATTTTTTGCAGCCGAAACAGCCATATAGTTTATGTTTCAGAAATAGTTTGATTGGAATACTACTATTAGTTTATAATTATTTGAAAATTTAAAACAGCAAATTAGTGAAAGATCAAATGTAGATGTGATGAATTTACTTAAATGTCTTAAGATCCTTCCAAGAATTCATCGAATTGCGCAATAACATTCCCAGGATCTTTGGTGTTGCGTTTATTCTGGTTAGAAGAAGATAATATTTTGTACTGTGAAGAATATTAGGATATTCTTCTAACAACAGAGACCATGTGCAATATTTCTCTTTAAGAGTAGTTGAATTTATTATAAAAATTTATCGCCATGAATAACGTGACAAAATTTAAAATTGTAAAAGCCAGATTACATATTATTTGAAAATGTAGGAAAAAAAACATAAAATTTGAAAAAAAACTTCGATGTAATTATTCTTATTCAGCCGATATCAACTGACGGGGAACGTATTTTTATAATAAGTAAGAAATTTTCTATAAAGTTTCCTCTTGTTTATCATGAATATCGTCGAACAAATTCGTATTTTTGAAATGTTATCATTAAAAATAATTTACTTATAAAATGACATGAGCCAATGCCCTTGTGGTACGGCGTCCCTAGAGGGAAGAGGTTGGGTGTGATGTTTAGTGGGAGAGACCCCCACTCTACCGCTGAATCATACCAGTGGTGCCTACCTGGCGTCTGCATGGGCAGAATAGGGGAACGTGAAGCCCCCCTCGAAAGAGACCAGCAAGGTTTTACACATCCAGGCCGAGTACAAAAAAAAAAAAAAACTTATAAAATGACATCATATTAATGTTTTAATTAAATTATTATGAATTTGTTAAAAATAAAATGTGCATTTTTTTAAATAATAAAAAATTAAGTTGATTTTAAAGTTTTAATGGTTAAAATATATAAAAAAAGCGTGGTTTAAATAAATCTATTTAAGAGAAACCATACAAGCTTGCATTCACACTACTGCTACGATTTGGATAAGTCAGAAATAGCTCAAACACCTAAAAATAGTCAAATTTGAAACACATCATTACTCTTTTTTATTCGGTTGATACCTTCTGTAAAGGTCCACATAAAAAAACAAGGGCAATCCTTAACTTGCATGTAGATTGATAAAATTCAATCTGTGATATATGTTAAATATTAGGCATTGCTACGAGTCATTCCACGTTTATATAAAAAAAATTACAAGTATAGCTAGAATTATAAAATTTTTTAACAAAATTATATATTTTTCCAGTCATCCTCAAAAAAGAACCAAAATATATTTTTTACAAATTTTATTTTTGTAAAAAGAGTAGATTTGAATTAATTTCATTCAACTGCACGCAGCTTTGGTAAGAAATCGTTTGAAATCAACTCTTAAATCGCCAGAGTACAAAGCTTGGCAATTTTTTGGGTTCGATAGAAATTCTAACTTTAGAATATATTTTTGCTCCTCCATTTAGTTTTCTATAATCTAAAAAGATAAACTCAAATGTATTTTATCCTTTGTCTTGCTGAGCTGCTCAATGTACCTTGTCGAACTATTGTCATAGTAATAAAATATTAGCAAATTATCCATAAAATAATGCCAGATATTCCTTTTGATAATTATATGTATTTCTCCTTAATATCTTGTCAATAAGTTATATCATTTCGATACAGTTTATTTTATAATAATAGATAAAAATGGTGTCTCATAGGCTGCGATTACAAAGATGGTATCTTCAACCTTAATTCGAACTATTTTTTTAATTTACGTTTACAAAGTAGTGTTTGTAAATTTTACACTTCAGTAAAAATTTGAATTCAATTGCTATTTTAAATTGACCATTTCAATATATTGAGACAAAATTTGATTTAAAATTTATCTTTCAGTAAATCTTTAACTTAATTACTCAGTTCTTATTCGTATATTAGGCGAAGGGATATCTGTCTGCTTGGCTTATACGGGTTTAACTTAACCATTTCTATTCAAAGGGATACGCACACAACTCTACCTTGTTACCATTTTAAGTGCCATGAAATCCCGTCTGAAAGGGATTTTCTTAGGTTTTAAATATCTAGTTTGTTAAAAATTAATAAAGGGCAGCTAAAAATGTAAGCAAAATCCCTTATTTAGGACGAGGCATTTATAAATATCTTGTTTAAGTTCAAATGTTTCATATTGTTATTATATTTATTTCAGAAGACGTATGAGTTGAAATTTTCCCAACTTCTTGCTAAAATATATTATAACGACTGCTGGAGGAATATAAGGTTGATTTGTTTACAATTATTTTCTCTTTAGAACTTGCTGCAGATTTTAATCATTCAACCCAATAAATTAAACACTTGAAAGATCCGAAAATCTCTTGAGTCTTTTATTACATTTCTCAAACCTGCAATTGAGGATGAAATATATCAAATAATAGATTAATTTTTGCTCGAAAAAAAATAAACAATAAACTAAGATAGTTAAAAATGAAGATTGCAAGGACACGCCAATAGTTCCACAATGATTGCAAAGCCTAGATATTATAAAATATGAGTAACAAAATAGGTAAATATTAATATAAAACTCGATAAATAATAAAATAGAAAACTTAAAAAATTAACCTTAGCAAAAGTTATTTGGATCAAACAGCGTCGATTGAACTCTTCGTGAGCTTTTTATTGTAAGATTATTCATTAATATGTCACAGAATTTGTTGTTTCGGAATAAAATAGTAAAGTTTTAAAATCAGTTTGTTTACCAACGAGGTAAAATTATTACATGGATGTATAAATTAATACAATAAATTAAATAAAATTCGAATATATATTAGGTTAGTTGTTAAATTTTCTACATTTTACCGATGCTTAATCTTATATTTGGGCCTCTTTAATGGTGAATTTTCTTTTTAAATCCAGATTATAGTTCTATCGTTTTTTTTATAACCTCAAATTTAAAATTATCAATGTTCTGTAATTAAATTCATTACTAAATATTCATATATTTAATTTAAAAAGGAAGAAATTGTATTGATGCAAATAAAAATAGGTTAGGGAATGGCCAAAGTGACGGTAAACCCTCAAGCAATTATTTTATGCTCAATTAATTTTGTAATTAATATTTATCAACAAAAGATGAACATAACAGTTATTGGTTCATTAATTTGCTAAAAAATATTTCTCAAGTATGGAGGATGTTCATCCTCAACTGATCTAAAGACAGCTTGTAAAAATTAGAAATGAGCTCCTGAGCGTTATACATATTTCCACAACTATATGGATGATTTCAAAGAGGATAAGAGGCTTCGCAGCTTTTTTCCTACAAAAATTAATTGATTGCAGAATAGGTACAGATCATTGAATGGCGTAAAAAATATGGAACCCTTCACGGATCACCTTGTAATAAACTAGAATAAGAGAGCTGTATAATAATAACATAGTAAAAGCTACCTACAAACCTAGGGAGAAAATACAGTATTCGGTACAAAAAAAGGGTTGTTTTAGTAAGGAGATATTAGGGCAATAGTGTATTGTAACTTTCAAAATATTAAAGCCCTTGATGTTAAAGAAGGACGCGCTTTCACTAGCATCATGCAGGTAAAATATATTTATATTGAATACTTAAATAAAGAAATTTTCAATAAATGAAATATTTTGATGGTCTTATTATTCTCGCTATGAGGGGATTTAATCCGTATCCTGAAAATGATATTTTTTTCACGACATCATATATTATTTAAACTACTCACACATGATTGAAACATAGGTTGTTAAAAATAGAATTGCAATTTTCCGATCAATAACCCAACTATTTAAATAAAAACAGACATCTGTATACAGCATCGTTCCAATCAATAGAGAAGTTGACAATATTAAAGACTCGCTTTCAATTTCGATAACACTTCCTCGAGAAATAATTGTAGTTTTAATTAACCAAGGAAGACCTAGGCACAACATATCAAATACATTGCTTCCTATAGCATTTGAAATTCCCATTGCGGCTTGATTGTGTTTAGATACTGCAATGCTAGCCATTACATCTGGGATACTACTTCCAGCGGCCAGCAATGTCATTCCCATAACGCAATCAGGTATTTTAAACGTATATCCAATGATGCATACCATCCAAACTAAAACGTACGATAAAAATCCTAGTAAAATCATTGAAAGACCAAATCTTAAAATTTCGTATAAAACAGGAAGCTTTCGTTTCAAAAGATTTGGCAAAAAAATACTTATAATCAATATGAGAGGCCAACCTGAAAACCAAATAAATTTTTCATATTTTCCATTTGGAACAATAAACGGACCTATATATTCAATTAATTCACAATTTTGGGGATCGCTTTCGTTCGATATATTATTTAGATTCAGAAGAATTTCATTTTCTTTCTTTGACACGTGTATTTTTTTGCACACATTTATAAAAAAATGTTCGATTTTTTTGTTAAATGCCATAGCAATTACATATAGTATATAAATCAATACAAAAATCATTGCTTCATACCAGTGAATTATTTTATCTCTCACCGAAATAACTAATGCAATTATACTAATAAGATAGGCTATTGAATCTCTGACTATCGGATACCATTTCAGTTTCATTGAATGACTTATTGAAAATCCACAAGCAGAAATAATGAATAAAGTGTTGAAAATCGTAGAACCAACTATAGTTCCAAGCCCTATCTCTCCAGCTCCTGATGTAAAAAATACCGAAATAATGGCAATAAATAATGTAGGCGCTGAACTTCCAATTGCCATTAATGTTGCACCAGCAACATCACTTTCTAATTTCAACCATATGCATATTTGTTGAAGACTAGGTACGAAATAAAAATCACAAAGTATAGATAATAAAATGAAAAAATATAGCACAACAATAATATGAATAATTATAAAACCTGAAGCTCTTTCTTGTTGAGTAAATATGTCACTGGGAAAATCATCAATTGCTGGGTGTTCTGGAGCACATTCTTCAGAGATTAAGTAATATTTAATGGCAGGGTTAATTTCCCTAAATTTGCTTGATACATTTTTTAGGCATATATATCTTGCAGGAACAGAAATAAAAAATATTATAAGTATCAACATATTCGTTTTATTTATGTGCTTTTCTCATTAAAATCAACTGAGAAAACCAACCACCTGCTTTATTGTTGAATCAAACTAATAAAAAACTATAAATTAAGCATTCCCCATAGAATTTTCTAAATTCAATATTGCTTATTTTTAAAAAATTTTAACTTGCTAAAAATTTCAAATTAAAAGAGATTTTCTTTTCCTATTTATACAATTTTTCGTAAGCTTATGATTAATTGCACTAAATTTTGATAAATTACGCTTAATAAAAATTATTTGTCAACTTCGCTTTTAATGATTATTGATATCAAGTTCATTGAGAATGTGGAATGATAATAATTTCAGCCACCTTGAATACTTGATTCACTGAAACAACTTTATACGTTTTTAATTAATTTACGAGAAACAAACTTTGAACTTATAAAGTTATTTGTTTTTGCCTTACCAGTTAATAATTTTGTACAGAGAACTTGCATCAACAAAATACATTACCGCTTAAGCTATTTACTTTCTATTTTAGAGATGCGTAATTTTTTGAGCTTGAAACTAAACTACATTATTTTCTATAAAAATTTAATTTTTAACAATAAAGATTACTTTACAATTGATATTCTGTTGAGACTTAATTATATTGATTGCAATTTTTTAATATAAAATCAGCTTTCTAAGGGCATGAATTTTATTCACAGGCGCAATATTTTTAAGATATTCTACAATCCCTCCATCATTAATTTTTAAAAGTTTAAAGATAAATACAATTATAAAAAATTTATATTATTATTATCAATTGAATAAAAACCCGCATAACAAAATATTTAATTTTTTTTTGATAATTGGTAGGTGTATTTCTATTTTTTCGACTACTGGATATTTAAAACAATACAGGTCACGTTCGAGCGAATATTAAGAATATATCAGTCAACGTAAGAAAATAAAAAAGACATTCAGCAACTGTGTATAGGTTTCATCTATTAAATCTCCCACCTATCTCTAAAAACCTAAGAAACAGTGCAACATAATGTCATTAGCTTTAGGTAATTTAAAAAATGGCTCAAATAATTTTTATAAGAAATCCCATATGTTTTTTTATTGTATACCGAACATTCTCATAACTAAAGAAATAAAGATGTCGATCCAGTTTGTTGTTTTATTCATATGAACTATTTGAATTATAAAAAGTGGGGAAGATAATGGAGAAAATTTTATTCTTTAACATTTGATATAATTGAAACTATTTTATATTTTACACTTAATTATATAGTAAATAAATTTCGATATTAAAAATAAGCATATGAAAAATAAACTCAATTAATTGATGAGAAAAATATCTTTAAAAAACTACTTTTATAAATCTATGATATCATCATTTAAAGAAAAAAAGGGATAGTCAATTGTTAATTCCCCGCGTAATTAAATTAATAGCTTCTCATTCGTGTATCACAATATACATCAACGGATATTTATTCTTTTCTTTCATTTCAAAATTTGGTTACGTAATTTCACAAGAGAATAGAAATTAAATTATTGTATTTTGCTTTATATTTTTTATCATATTATAAATATTTTCGTTGTTAATAAATACTGAGAAAACACAATTGAACATTCTATTCTAAATATTCGTGAAAGTTGTATATATTTCAAATGAGCTGAAAAAAATAGAATAAAATATTGAACTATGCATTGCATAAGCCTCATCATTTATTTTGTTGCAGATATTAATTTATTAGCTTTGGGTTTATTTTTCCATAAAAGTAAAAGGAACAAAATTTTTAATAAAAATAATTAGAGGAGGGATATATATTGTTAACAAAGGCTACTGATGTCTTTAAATACTTTTTTAAAATTATTCCTTTATCAGTGATATCTTAAATTGAAATTCGTTTCTTAGGAGACTCTAATTGATAAAATGGATTCTATAAATTTATTATATTTAAAGTACTTCTTCGGACGATATTGACTTATGACTTTATTTCCTTAATCTTTTATTTCGTTTTGAATGATTGATTTTTTAATTTATTTGATTAAAAAAATAACTGTGTAAAAATAATATATGTAAATAATATTTTGAAATGCTGCATTATTTTAGTATATTCATTTTGTGATGCGATTTAGTCTTTTCTGATTTAATTTTTCTGTTAGAATATATTTAAAAGGATGATTTATTTTTCTTTTAACATTTTAGATCTTTAAAAATAGGCCATATTCTGAGCTACATTTAAGAAGAAAATAAAATTAATTGTCGGATATATTTTGGACCCCAAATAGCATCCATTTTATTAAAATATACTATAGCACCCTCTTTCTAGTTTTGCAATTTTACTAATTAAATACACTTTTATGGATTTAAAAAGTAAGGATGAACTTATCCTTGATTTAAAGAATAAAAAAATTACCAGGAATTTTATCATATAATTTTTCAAAACGATTTTTTAGTATGATGCAAAAAAGCATGCCAAGTGTTAATGCTTGCACCATAAAATATTATGGCTTTACTAAAAATAATAAAATTCTCCTTGAATTTTCCATATAAGATTTTAGATTTTCTATTCTTCGAGGCATGAGAGAGGATTAGTCTGATAAAATTAAAATTGTTGAAAAAAATTAGAAATCCGCTACCCTCATTTTTTTAACTTGTCTCTTTCTCTCATAAAATGTCAATAGAAAGCTTGGGCCACATGATAGATAGGAACGCTGCTATCAATAGGCTGCACCAAAGCAAAAATTTTTGATCATAACTCTAAACCACAAAAACCACATAATTTTAACCATCTGTTCTTGCAGCCAGTTGATCAACCAAAATACTAATATTTTTAATAAAATATAGTTTAGAGATATTGATGCAAAAATTGCAAAAATTTATTTAATAATTGCATAGAATTTGGGATAATTTCATATAGAATTAAAGTGCTGGCATACCATAAAATGAAAAGTTCTGTGAAGTAAATAATATGATTTGTGCGAATTTTAAATCCTATTACGTAAATTTCATTAAAATATTCCCTTTTTAGAATTTACAGGATAGTGAATGAAGCTATTTGCCAACCTTATACTACACGGCAGCGCCTTAAAGTTCCTTACAGCCAACAATAATGTCTTTTGAACAATATTGGCAGGGTCCGAACATATTTGAAACTTGTGATCGATATTAGTAAAATTGGCACAATTAATCTGCTTTTAATGTGAATAGGTTATATTTTCCACTGAATTTTGATGACGTATATTTTTTAATCTGGTAAGATATTTATATATAACTGTTTTATAAGCTTCGCAAGATATATTGTAAGGAATATAACGTTTTTTAGTTAAATCAGAATTTAAAATTTTTAAAATACCCAATAATAACATTCTGATAGCTTTTCCTAATATCACCACTTAGGATAAGGTAATAGGGAGATTTTAATTTGATTTTGTTTTATTTCCTCATTTTTCTTGAATAAAAATAAATTTTGGCCATTTTTATTCCAAATAAATATAAATAACCCTCGTTATTGAAAATACACGGGACAAATTTTCATAAAAATTATAAAGAAGGCCTAAAATAAATTTTTAAATTTCAAATCTATGAAAAAAATACCCTAAAAATTAATTGGTAATGGTTCTTTCAGAGCGTAGAAAATTAACTTTTCATATGAATTTTATCGCCACTATAATTATGCTTTGAAACGCTAATCTAATTTATTCAGAGAATAAAGAAACTTAATTTATTCAGGCATACTTTTGTTTTGGCATCCCTTTATTTCCCAACTAATGTGAAATCTTATAAATTTCAATGAATGAGTATATAAACACTGCGATATAATTTACACTATTTGTTTTCTTCCTTATCTTGATTGATGATATCATTGATATATATTTATAATGTCTATAATTTTGAGAGAAATTATTTAGAATAAAAAAAATATTTCTAAACTCTTAGAAAAGTATAAATAAATTTTATTGTGCTTGTAGTTTGAATCCTTTAAGGCAATACATCTACCTATTTAATTATAAAAAGATACAATGTAATTAATTTTTGTAATGAATAGAATTTATTCGGTTTAGTTTCAATTTTTTGTTAAGGGGGCAGTGTAGCGATTTAAAAAAAACCGCCTTCATGCGCTCCAGAGAGTAAATAGTTGAGGATAAGTTAAAATGTTTGTATCAATTTGAAAAAATTTGAAGTTTTATATTCAATATAAAGGAAAGCCAAAGTTTTTATTATTTTTTGTATGAAAAGGAAAAATAGGGGCCCTAGATAGTTATGCATATTTGGGATGCTCGATAAATCCTAATTTAAATTTTTACCTCGTTATTAACGAGAGGACAGTAAGACGCTTAAGAGCATTTTAGAAAATTAAGAAGTCATTACTTAAAAATTTATTTCGAAATAGACAAAATTGAAATTGAAATAATGTTTGTTAATTCTTTCAAAAATCTATGCAGTTGAGATATGTGACATTCCAATAATAGAGTAAATAGCCTCCAATTCATTATAAATAACGCTAAGAGATTAATTTCAACGTATTAAAAGCAGTGGCCTAAATTCTCGTAGAGAGGAGGGCAAAATTACTCTTTAACCGTCTTAATTCTAAAAAATAGGTCCTGAGTTTTTCTTTAATATTTGTTTTCTTTATTAAATCGGCCTTTTATAAACACAAAAAAAATCACTGTATATGGTTAACTTGCACCCATTGAATAAAGTCAGAAGAGTTTATGAATTTCGACTATCTTGTATCGTGTCTAAAGCTAAAAATATCCTCTTAATTTTTTACATGGGGGCAGTATATCGCACGAGGACCGTAGATCTTTTTCAAGAATAAGTTAACAATATTAGTTGGAATACGCCATAACTTTGGTTCTATTTTTAATGATAAATAGAATTCATAAATACAAAAGAATTCACCATTAAATTCTTATTTTAATTTTTGAATAAAATGTTGTTTAAATTGAAAAAATAAGTCAAAATTTTAATAAACTTTAAAATCATTTATAAATAATTGATCTTTTTAATCTTTTTATCGTCTGCCATAATGCTTTTGAAAACAATATACCCCATATTTTTAATGCCAGTTCTTTTTTTCTATCGCGCACGATGTTATTTTTAATTTTGTGTTTTTAATTCATAATTAAAAATGTAATAATAAAATAAATACATAAAATGGATCTCAAACATTGCATTCTTTATATTTTGTTCATGTGGGCTAATACCCAGACACTAACAAATTTAGAATAAGCAAACAGAAATGGGACAGTGATTATTCAAATCAGCTTTATTTTCTCTTCACATTTAAGTATTCGACAAAGATTTTTACAATATATATAAATAAAACACGAAACATAATTAGTTTTATCTCATAAATACGATATTTGTTGGTTTATTCCAACTGGAACCTATGCTAGTTGTTATTTTGTAAAAGTACGCTTATGAGCAACAGGGAGTGATTGGGCTGGAAATTTTTTAGTTTCCTTGTTATATCTCTTCAATTTTTTTAATAATATAAAATATACGATCACGCACTTTTGTTTCAAAATAATTACAGAAATTATTCTAAGTTTTGGAGACAATGTTCACATATTTAACATTTTGCTCAAATAAATCCCGCATAACTCATATTTTATGTTGAGCTTACTCCGCGGATAATCCCAACAACTCTATATCTGATACGTACTCATACGCTCCCATTTACATAATCATACTCTCGAGAAATTTACCCAATCCATTGAATGAGATTTTTGAATATTTAGAGGGAATAAATTAACTTCTTTTTTTTTTGTATAACCTAATCGAAGAATAAAGAAATGAAAAATATTTCCAGTATCATTTATGATATTTGATCGCTTTGTAACTGCAACTATCTCTAAAACCTGCCATTTTTTACATAATTTTCTGCTACTTTAATTCCCCGGATGTTGAATTCTCTCTGTAGGGATTATTTTTTTTGCGATTATTAGTTTCTTTTTTTTCAAATATCCGTTATAACTCGTAAAGAATATATTTATTATGTTACATTAAATGTTTTACCTTAATTTTGACATTATAGTTTTTTGCATGTTTAAGATGTGTTAAGATTTCGAAGCAATTAATAAATAATTTATTAACAAATCTAAGAGCAAATTTCAAATTTACAGAAACTATTACGAATGATTTGTTCTCTCCCTTATTTTACAAGGATAAAAATTTAAATTATTTAAGTATAATTATTGAGTGTGAAATCAATTTCCGTTTTTTTTACCAATTTTGTAAAACAAAAAACTACAACAATTAAATCTAAATTATTAAAAAAACAAAAGTCATTTTCTCTCATGTCTTCATAATTTCGACATTTTTGATCAAACATTAAAAGGCGGTCTCAGCTAAATATAATATTTACCAACGCACCAATTCACGAAGTTTTAATATTGGAGATAAAAAAAAATATTTTATAAAAAGTTGGCTCTCTTGTCTCGATAGTATTTTTGACTGTGAAAATGGTTACTCATAAATATTGAAAAAAACCTATGTCATAGCTAATATTTTATTTTGTAAGAAAATTTATCATAAAAATCTATTTGGTATGATCAAATTGAACGCGATCAATCCTAACCATGACTTGTTGATCAATATTTATAATATCAGTATTCAAACAAAATAATTTAAAATTTTTTGAAAATTTTCGCTTTTCCGTGAAGTAGTAATTCTTACCTCAGAGCTAAAAATTATCGAATAATTCAGCTTAAATATTTTAGATATGTTTTTACTTCTGTTATAGGTGATACGAGGTATCACATAACTTCTCCCTTTTCCCAAGCAGGCGATTTATTTATGTGAGGAATAAACAGTGCGCGATCAAAGTAAATAGAATCGAGATAGGACGTAAAGACGCTAAAAAAAGTAAATAATCATAAATTCCGCGAATTCTATTTTTTATTCATTCGCCGTACTATCTTCCAAGCAGGCACAGAGTTATGTTAGATAAAAAATTTTTTACCCTCGAAATACATCCCCAGGGTTATATCAACTAATGTCATTCCTAAGAATGTTTTTTATGAAACATTTTAATATTATCATCAACTAGGTGGATCGGCTATTTTAATTTAAATTAGAAATAGGTAGGATTACCAACCTTTCGCTTTTTAGATTAAACTCTACTAGTTTAAGAGAACATTTTAATTTTTGAAGTAGAGATTTTCAACTATTTTTGACACCTTTTTTTTTTAATTTCCCTAGAAATCAGTTGAACATTGCAAAACACAATAGCAGCAAAATCAAAATATGTTAAATGAACTATTTGTTTATACTATATTTTCTGTAGTTTCTACGTGTTTTAAAAATCTTTGTGGCATCCAAAGATTTAAGCCTTTTATAAACTCCCTTTTAATATTTTCATTCAGGAAAAAACAAGTAAGGGCTTCCATAGAAGGATAAAATATTGCATATGTTACGAAAACTCGAATCGCCTTTTGAGGAACAATTAAATTAATGAAACCTATAGAATTTAAAAAATTAATTGTATCTATGCAAACGAAACCTAGCAATGGAATATTAATAATGGCCAAAGTAAAAGACATCCAGAATAAATTGATTTCAACTTTCCGAACAATTGATTTGTTAATTTCATGCTGCTCATCTGTTGTCTTAAACCGATGTTCATTTTCTTTGATTCTTTTTCTAACTTGTAAACCTAGTAAAAGGTTTATAATCATTAAAGCTACGATAGAAAGAAATTGACCGACTATTAACGTTATAATTCCAATCCAAGGTTCCATAACAGATGAATAACTGCAGAATTTCAAAAGATTTTTGAATGGATCATAAATAGACAATATTATCCAATATGGTGAGGTTGTCGTCGAAAAAATCAAAATCAAAACCCAAGTAAGAGTGATACCAATCTTAAGTAGCTTTGGATTCATAAGACGATTGTAATTGAAGGGTGTTTCGGTAACTTTAATATATCTCTCGACTGAAAAAAATAATAAAAACGCCATTGAGATATAGCCAAAAGTCCTCGTAAAAAACATCACTATAGTACAAGATATGTAAGATATTGTTTCACAATTATCAAAATATGAACGGACCTGATGGGTTGATAATGCTGCAATTGAATCCGAAATTAATAAATTCATAAGAATTATGTTTGAGGCAGATTTTCTTATTTTGTTTTTTGTTACCACGAAGTAAATAATAAAAAAAGTCACTGCAAATAAAATAATGTCCGTTGCAATTTGCGTTGTTAATATAAATACATTGAAATCAGTAAAAGTACAATTACCCATTTTTTCAATCTATTAAACTAAAAATCAAAGATTTGAATGTATTTTTATAATATGTTTTCGTAAATGTATTACGCGACTAATTATTTCGTAATCATTTATTTCGCTTATCTTATATTTTAAGTTGAAAGATCGATAAATTTTTATTTGATTTAAAAAAAATTTCAATCTATGTCAGTATAATGTATACTATAAAGATTCCAATATATTATTGATGATACTTTTAATAATCCATAATCAAATTGAGTCTCGTGAGCCGCATGCGGTTTTTTGGATCCTCACTACGATGACGTGTTATTTTTTACGTATAAATTTATGCGAAATTAATAAGAATAAAATTTTGAAATCACTCTTTGTGGTTACCTCAAAAAAATAGGATTGGGGCTTACAGGTTTTGAGATTCTTGCATGCGACTCTTACTAACATGAAGTTTGGTACCCCAGCTATAAATGTTTTGGGAAGAATTGTTATTTATTTTAAATTTATATATATATAATAAGTACCAATGTTTGTTTTAATAAATTTTGTTATCCCAGAAAACTATTATTTATTTCTGGTTTTGATTTATGAACCAATTATAAATGATACTATCTGACTTATTATGATCTCAAAAATAAATTTTCACTATAAAGGAATATTATTAACACGCGGTTCGTATATTCTAGTCCAGTAATTTTATTTTCAAATTTGTGTTAAAATATTTAAAAGTAACTAACGGACACATTTGATTATAGAGCGCAAGCTAGCACGAAATTTATCAAAACTCTTCTTTAGTAAGAGGCCGGCATCACTTGCGAAATAGGCAGGCGCAATGATAATATATTATGACTTGAACAACATAAAACCCTCCTCACTTTTTCGTATGTAAATTCTAGTTCAGGCAGTCGTTGTAAAAAAAGAGAGGTGTGGGGGGGGGAGGGGGGGAGATGTTAGATTGTCAAGATGAAGAATAAATTTAAATAAATTAAAAATGAGCTCGCCGCGAGCCACTTTTCTTTATTTATTTTTTTTTCAAATTTGTAAGTAAAATAAAAGCTTATGACGACATTTAAGAACACCCATGCTATTGCAGTTAGTCAAAAATCAAAATTTATCATAAACTAGCTCTAACTCAAAGCATCCTAATCATTTGTAGTTTGCGGTTACGCGTGAATTTGATGGGCTTAAATAGTATTTTTTGATAAAAAAATATCGATTTGAGATATACTGGTTTATTATGGACGAATTTTTATGTATTATTTTTAATCCACGTTTCGTCTCCTCCTCCGCCTTCTTAACATTGAGAAGATCGAGTTTAATCTTTGAGGCTAAATCTGATTCAGTAAATTTATTTCTATAAAATTGTATGCACAAGAAGGGTAATAGTTGTAAATACGAAATTCATGAAAGGCTCAATATTTTCAGGATATAATCTAAGGACATGAAGAGTTATGATAAAGATCAATCTCGAAGTCTGAAAAAAGAAAAAAACATTAATTGGTGTGGAATAGAGGCTTTAAGTTTAAATAGTATGTGAGTGTATAGAAAATAGAAATTACATAAATATACGCACAAAATATTTTGCAAATTTTTATATTATTTGAAATATCACTTAATAAAGTAATATAATTGATTTATAAATAGTAATAGAGAAATGTTGATTTAAATGATCCCAATCAGTGTAAGACAAACTTTCAGTAATACAACTTTGCTTTATATAGTTATAACATTGTCAACCGAATATTATTTCCACCCTGTGTGCTGAATATGCTTTGATTTTTAATATTTATCACTTTTTTATTTTTTTTTTCATAAAAATATCATCATAGGAAGCATTCTTCATTGAAATTATTTTAGCCATACTCAATTTTCCCCAGTAAAACTTGGTTTGTATAAATGACATCAGATTTATTGATAAACGACGAAGCATTAAAAAATATCACATTTTTGAGTTTATTAACATAAAAACCTGTCCGTGTCTTGTGAAATAAAAAGACAACATATTGTGATATTAAGGCTCATTTTAACGGAAATTCTTTATTTAACTTAATCGTTACCGCTGCAATTGGAATGACAAAATTAAATCCTCAAATGATTAAACGATTGGAATATTTAATGAATATTTATCAGAATTTCATATCTTTCTACCACTTTTATTTTTAATCCAACCAAAGACCTATGCAATAAAATTTATTCAAAAACAGAATCTCACTTCACAAAGACTAAGTAATGTTCCTAGGATTTGGTCGTAAGGCTAAATTATGAATTAAAAATCTTATTTCGTTTATTTATTCAAAATAAAAAAACTTAGTTAATTTTGTTTAAATATGTTATGATCAAACAGCGACGTCACAGAGACTGTATTATACACATTAGTAATATATCGAATGAAATAGAATACAAATAGAACGATGGTCACTTACAAAGTTAAGATATGTGGGTTTTATGACAACTTAAAATGAATTTTCGAAGAAATCCATTGTGAATATTGACTAAAAACGAAAAAATTACATGATAAAAAAATAGAACTTCCATAGTTTAAAAGCTGAATGTAAGGCTTGGAGTTCTGTACTGATTGAAATTTAGGGTAGGCTAACTGTAAAAAAGGAAAAATTTACGTACAAGCATATCATAATCTTCAAATTTCTCGAAAATTGAGAAAATGATTTTGAATCCTACATCATATTTTTTTTACAGCTATAGAACAAGTTTAAATTAACGAGAAAAAAGATTTGACAATGAAAATAAATGCTAATCAGTAAAATTGAAGATTTTACTATAAGATGCATAATATATCGCATTTTCAATAATCTGAAATAATATATTATGGCAGATTATATTGTTTCAAAATTAATATATCCTGAGATAATATATTTTAAAAACTAAACGTATATTTTTATGGTTGTTTTGCTTTTAAAAAATAAACTAGACATAAAAGGAAAATATATAAAAAATTTACTATAAACATAGTGGGTAATTTTGAAAATTATGTTTAAAAAAAGGTAAACATTTTGTAATGATACGATCTTATTTTATATCAGAAATATGTCACGATGGGACAAAATATAGTATTACGTTCAGAATATTTGAAAATTAGTATTTCAAATTGATAGTTCATGACAAAAGTACACAGCTACATTTATTAATTATCGATGTATTGTTAAGAAAGATTGCGGAAATATTTAGAATTTTAGGAAATATTTAGGAGAGGCTTAGTTGCAGCAAATTCCTAAGCGTATGAATTATGTAGAGGAAGTTTAGGAGTAAAATTAAGCCTGGGAGACTTTAAACAAAACATCTGATTATTATAACTCGTTTCTAACAGAAAGTTGCATAGAGCAACGAGTAGACAGTTCTAATTCTCTCGAAAGTAAAAGGGATAAGCTATAAACCTCCTGTCGACTATAAAAAAAAATGTCAAAAACTAATATAGGATCCATTTATTTTATTTTAAATTTATTAGCTCAATTACATTTGAAGATTGAAAAGAAAATGAATAAAAGTTAAAAATTTGAGATTCTTAATTTACGACATTATTAATAATATTCATCTAAAAAAATTTAGTTTTATACAATATTTATATTTAAAAAATATAGGAGTTAATTATATTATTCTGAATGATCGAGTTATAAATAAAAAATTGAAGAAAAGCATCAATATAAATCTGAAAATATCCCTCATTTAATGGTAAATTATATAGAATTCTACATTCTCACAATTTGAAAATGAAGGGCATTTGAAGTAGTGTACCTAAACCTTTTCTATTTGATCTCTTTTTTGCACCAAAGAAATATCTCCTCCATATAAGCACGAATATAAATTATCTTTCTAAAAAAAATTGTGGCAATAAATATTGATGCTGAAAAATGACTTAAAAGCATCAGCTGTTAATCTTTTATAGCTTTTAAATTAAACTTTCAATCCTTATTTTATTTTTCAAGCATAACTACCCATTCTTAAAAAAATGTGTAGATGTAATATTTGTATGTGATCAATTTCTTCACCAAATCTCATCTCCCCCTGCATCATTAATGGTTAAAAAAAGCAGAATAAAAAAAAATTTTCAACACACAATTTATGAAAGTATTTTGTTTACAGCCTTCCAAACAATAATTTCCATTCAAATTTTTCTATTACTACTTTGTTTTGCCTCAGTTCCAGATTTTCTGCAAAAATAATAAAAAACATGTCTGGATAACTTAAGACATCAAAATTTACTATAAACCTAATCCAATCATGTTAAATCATTTCGATTACATCTGTAAAGCCTCTTTAAATATCCTCACGTAACTTTGAAAATCAATCGGCACAATTTGCGATTATATTTGTTCCAGGAACACTTTTGGCGAAATAAAAAAATTTAAAGGGCATATTCGTAAATGACTTTCATTTTTTATATGCGAAATTTAATGAATCTATTTAACGAAAGTTTAATTAAATTAATTTGCAATTCTTTTGCTTTCGAAAAAATAAAGATAAGAAAAATTTACAATTCATTAACACCACCTTCTTTAATTTTCCCTTTCCAGATCAATTTCAAAAATTATAGAGACCCACTGGGAGCCTTTCAGGGGTTAGATAGAGATAACTCTTATAGAGCCCGCAATCTAGATTAAACGTTTGATAAAGATTCGAAGCTTAAAATGAACAATTTTATTATATTATTTATGAACCTTATCAGAATAGAATATAACACGAAAAAAAATATATTTAATATCCATATATAAAGAAAAGTAAAATTTGGCTGTAAAAAATTTAGAATTAAATTTCATATTTTTTTATAACCAATCTGAATATTTGACTTCCTATTTTTGTAATCAATATGAATTGAATGGCGAATGCTAAGCTTTCTAATTTTATGAAAATCGAAAACAAACGTATCTTTTCCCCTGATCAGCTTTGAATCACAATTTTATATTACGTAAAGGAGCTATTTATAAAAAACCTATAAACCTAGTTGGGTGTAAATATTGGTCCAAAAATATTTGTTAAAGTTTTAAATATTATTTCAATGATCACTTTATTTGATTGTAATATTAAAAGAAAGAGCTGTGCAATTAAAATACAATTAAAAAATATCATAATATTACCTCAATTGCGTACTTTAAAATACTGAAATTTGTTGGGTTCTTATAATTGTTTATTGTTTTCAAAACACCCTATAGGACATATAACAAGATTTTTTAATTAAAACCATAAGGGTTTTGGTTTTCTTATATTTTTAAATATTTATTCGTACGTATATTGCCATCATAAATTATAAGATTATCCTAGATTATCAGTTGATAAATGTTCCATTTTCAATTTTTATCTAAATTCTATTGAATATAACCATAATCTAGAATTGAGTGTAATATTTATCTGGTACAGCAGTATTCATAAAATATTTGCAAATTATTATGAGATATTGCTCCAATTTCAAGTTTTAAAGTATAGTTCGTATTCGACTTTTTTTTATTATACTAACGATCAGACCTTTTTTGTATCCTTATATATTTACGCTTGAGTATTAGAGATGTGCCAAAGGGGAAAAACTCCCAAACAATAATAAAAAAAGGCTTTAAGTGAAATGAATTTATAAAATTATATTTACCACGTTAAATATAACA
>SGJC01000773.1:0-11588 GCA_009887335.1 Henneguya salminicola
TGTTTTTATTTTTTTATACATACTTTGCCTAAGAGAAATAACTCTAAAATTAAAAACAATAATTTTATTGTCCAAATAATTTTAAACGATCAACCCAACAACAAAAGCTTTGTATAAAAACTATGTCACAATTTTTTATCTTTTCCGAAGAGACTTAAACAATTTTTCATCCACTTATTAGTTTGAGCTTTAAATCAAAGTTCATGAACCGAGTTGATAAATTGCATTAAAATTTAAACTAAATTATTGAATAAATATTAAATTTGCAAACGGTCATTTTTTATGTTAAAGAATACGACATCTATTAATAAATAAAATAAAAATGTACTTTGAATAATTTTCATAGTATGGGTTTTCTGGAGTGATTCCAACTATAAATGGATCTTTATCAATATTTTCCTCAATGTAGTCTCGAAATTTTTTTATTGCAACAGATGAATTGATAGTTTCTTTGCTTAAATTAGCATTTAAGTATTGTATTTCAAGTGTTAAAAGGTCGTTGGTACTCAGTTCTTCCATATATATGAATGAATTTATTTTGGAAAGTGTTTGTTCTTAAACACACCCTAATTTTAAAAATAACTTTTTAAAACATTAATGAATGAAAAAACTATATTTATTCAGCAATTATGTCTTTATTTTATAATTTTTGCAGGAAAAAAAGTCTATTAATCAATTTTTAGGTTAATAATTGGATCATAATTTTTTAAGCTTAATTGGTATTGGTCTATTACTTTCTTAGTCTGTATGTCCTACCGATAAAAAAAATATAACTGACATCAAGTAAAACTGTGAAAATTCGTTCTACATCTAATCTTGAAGTGCGGATTAATCTTACTTCTAGCGTATATAAAAACATTTCAACCCGTTTTTTTGGTTATCCATGTTGGTATATCGTCAATCTTATCCTTAACTTCTTAATAGCATACAATTTTGTCCAAATCTGTTCAACTTGAAAAACGGCGTGATATTATATGACAGTATTTCACACTGCTGACAATTTGAAAATTGTTTTGTACAATTCTCATCTGCACAATATCATATCATTACTTCGTTTAAGGCCATAGTTGGGTTACAAAAATCAATTTTTTTTTTATTCGACAATGAAGCCTGTTTTGATTGATTTTTAAGAAAAAAATAATGAAAGTTCAACACTTTTAAATATGACTTCGAATCAGAACGTGAGGACGCTGAATAATTTTTTAATAAGACGATTGTTTTTAAACCATACAATAAATATCATTAATAATAATTTTCCCATTTATAATTATTATAATAAAACCATTTTTTAATGATCAAACTGCTATTTTCTTGATATTTTTTTTATTGTAAAAAGTTTTTTTGATCATTATTTTAATTTAGTTTTTCCTTGTGATTATTCAAACATTTATTTTGATCCAGCACCGCATTACGCATCGGATGCAAGCGTAGGGTATGCCCAACGCATTTTCTACAATATTTCTGTGTGAAAATATAATTTTATCAGCATGGATATTACATCTATCAGAAATATGCAAAAGCTTTCCAACAATGGGTTTATATACAAAGAGATCAACTGAGTGCCAATAACTTTTTAGGGAAGGGAAAGAAGAAATACTGGGTGTAATGCTAAGTTAAAAACATCAACGGCAACATAAAGTAAAAAACATGAACCAACACAACCATGTGTGTGATAAGATAGCAATAGAAACGTAGAGCTATAAAAACACAGTAAATTTAACCACAGCTAATTAATAATGCAGCAAAACGTTGCATGATGATATTTACAAAAAAATAGGAAACAGCGAAGCTTCTAGAAAAAGGACTCAGCCGATAAGGTATAATTTTGTTGCCCCATCTACACACCCGACTCATCACTCTTCTATCCTTATCGCAGAAAGTATCTTATCTTTGCATTATGTCCCAAAAAATGTGTAAACTTATTATTGACAGATTTTTGAGAAAAGGACAGTGATAGAAACTTATTATTGTGTCGCTAATCTAATATTTTATGAGCCCTCAAATGGTAAAAAATATTTGTCAATGGTACATTTAGTTTAAACCAACAATTATGGTATCAAATTTTTTTTTATTAGGTCATAGAAAAAGGCGATTCGATTTCTATAATTTATGCCTTGCTACCAAATAAAAAAGGCATAACATAGAAGAAGAAGAAATTTAATTGAAAACGTTTGGCAATCTCTCAGGTATATATCATTGCCCAGTGATTTGAAAGACGAAATAATAGAGGCTTTTAACGCCTAATTACTCAATGCTTGCATTAATGGATGCTTAATACTCTGATTCCAAATAATCGTACGGAATGCTTTATTAGCAGGCATGAAAATGGAGCAGAAATTAGAATGATTCTTGCGCTACTTCTCGTTTCAATAAACGAAATTTATATGGCAGTTTATAATTTGACTATTTTCTTAAATGGTGAACTTTTATCTCTTCTCTACTTATTTAAAGATATAAATATATTACACGCAGCCAAAAATTGAATAAGAACATGCCCTTTATTTCCCCCTACGAATCTGGAAAATTTCAGCGTTTACTAAATAACGATTTGGAAACGAATAAATAGGCAGAAACGCTTCCCAGAAGATTACAAGCGGAATTTGGAGGTGATCATTCCTGTATCGCGAGCCAATGCTCTATAGGGAAGAGGTTGGGTGTGATGTTTAGTGGGAGAGACCCCCACACTACCGCTTAATCATACCAGTGGTGCCTACCTGGCGTCTGCATGAACAGAATGGGGGCCGTGAAGCCCCTCTTGAAAGAGACCAGTAAGGTTTTACACATCCAGGCCATGTACAAAAAAAAAAAAATTATTCCTTATTTTTAAGCTATGGATTAAATTCGTCGGATTCCTTTAGCACAGAATCAATTTTATTAATCATATATCAGATTAGGTCAACCCCCTGAAAAAAAAATTCTGAGTTATTCTGAAATCGATATAATAATCAGAAATTTTATGAATACTATGGGAAAGCGAATAATTCTCGAGTATCCATGGAACATTTTACAGTTTTTCCAGTTTGAATGAACTATAAATAATATTTATAGTTTTTGAAATTGCTGTTTTTTTATATTAAAATTTATTCTATATCTATCGGAGATCAATATCCAACCGTATTGAAGGTTTTACATCATAAGGGTGTTATCTTTTAAATATCTCCTCAAAGATAAAAAAATAGTAAATATTATAATATTTATTTTATGGTTTGAATCCATAGTTTGTTATTAAAAAAATTTTGAGTCAAGATATTTGGATTCGAAACGTCTGGTAGTAAAACGGCAGGGTACAAACGTAACGTATAGAAAAGACTTAGCGCTTAATTTTAGACATTTTGAATTTATTTCTTTTCTTGCTTAATCATAATACTCATTTTTTGACAGAAATCCATTTATATATAATTGTAGAAAAAAATACTAACAAGAAATTTATTCAGTAGCTTTCTAATTTTCTTAGTGACAACGCAGAATCATAACTTCATGTAGTTATTACATTAATTTTAGTTTATTAAAAAGCAAACATGGGGGCTGATAATACATACATTGCATAGCCAGACACGATACATTCAACACGTATAGGGCAGCATACCCCTTTTTTTTATTGAATAAATTTGTCAAAAAATATGCATAAGTTATTATATTATAAAATACAACTAGAATCACACGGAAAGAGTCTCATAAAATTTAAACTTAAAATCCTTTTTTTGTCTCAATGAATGTTAGAGCCTTACTGGTCTCGTTCAAGAGAAGCTTTATGATCCACCGTACCACTGACACCGAAAGCCAATTTGGCACCACTGCCATGATCAATAGTAGGGGAAAACTCTCCCATACTAAACAACCAGGTAAAAATTTTCATCAACGGTCTCGGTACAACAAGGGTCATTACCTTGCAAAGAAACTTAAACTTCACTGACTTTTAAGACATGTAGCATAACAAATTTATTGCCAATTAACTCAAATGTCATTGAAGAATAAAGGCTTTTAATTGTCCGGATATATTTTTAATTTAATAATTATCATGAGAACATTTTTGAATGTTATTTGTCAATACTAAAACGTTTAACACGATACTACAATATGAGAACATTAGCATAAAATATAAATTATGCTTTTCCTATTATTCTGCTTCCACGTATCCGCGGTTTAATTATAAATCACTTACATAATCATTTACTTTCATATTCATTGATATTAGATTTTAATATTTATAATTGAAATACTGGTTAGTGCTAAAGTTATATACATTGGGTCCTAAGTTCGTTTGCTCAGTCTCCATTGTTAGTGCTCTATAAAACTATTAATGGAGTAGAAGAGGATTGGAATCGATGATATAATATAAAGTAAATTAGTTCGAACTTTTTAAATATTCCATTAATGCGCTCATAAGTTAACTCGCTAACGAACTTGAATATCTGATAAGTATCGCTTTCATTTAGGAGGGATTTTTTTGACGGTTTGCACATAAATGATCATTCACAGTTATAATTTCTTTCAACCAAATTAATTTTATTTCTATGAAGGTGTATGATACACTCGGAATTTAACATGCGTTCATCGATGTTTTGAAGTGCAAGATTATTCGTTCGATCGATTATTCTTTAAACATTTGTTTATGGACGTATCCAATATTAGAATAAATTCTGCAGAGACCATCGAAATTTCACTTATATTAGCACTTTCTTATCCTTTCTAAAAATAGTATTACGAATTTTATATTTCGTATTCTTATCGATGGCAGTAATCGATATTGATCGTGGAAACTTTAATTTTGGATTTAAAACCATATAATTATAATAAGGGTTTAAATGTTTAAGGTAAGATTTTTGTAAAATTCGGTTTTTTATCGGCGATTGGAGTTGCAATCCCTTACGATCTTTTTAGATATTAATTTTAAATATTCCCACCAAGCCCCAACCGAAGTGACCAATTGGTGGTTTATTGTATTAATGTGATACAATATATCTCACCCATCCCCTTCGACGAGTAAAGTCATTCCAAGTGGCAAATTGTTGACATAAGAAGGCTCTGCTGCTCATGCCTGATTCTGGGCGGGGTTTGAGCGCTAAGTACACTAGATTCTGATTTAATACGGCTTGAAAAACGAGTTTGTTTGATAAAAACAGTTTCGGAATTTATTCAGCATACCCTTGATAGATTATATTTATACATGACATTTCCCTTAATAATACATCATATTACCAATTTAACAAAAATTTGAAAATTTGGCCGTTTTAAATTTATTCAAAAGCATTCGGTCTCATTGATAATCAATACACTCGGTTCTTTTTACGCGCGCGCGGCGTGTATCCGTTGAATAAAAAAAGAACTGGGTGCACTGACTTTAATTCAAAAAATATACCAATCGACAGATAAAAGTATTACACCCTGAGACGCATAAAAATAAATCTTTTTTATGAATGAGCAAATCAAATTTTTGTTTATGACCGCAAATGGAAAGCATTACTATTCGCTTTGGATTAGGGTTTCCATATCGCCTATATGTCTTCAATTAAATACCAGGTACAAAGTACTGACAAAGACAGAAATAATGAAACTTTAATCGGCCCAACTCCCATCCAATGTTTTCACATTAGGAACGATATACAGCATTGCTAATGAAGAGCGGCATAAATAACAAAAAATATATTAAATTTTAAACAAAATATACACTACTATAAAGATTAATATTTAGCTCGGTTATCAAGAATCATTTCTTGTATAAAAAAAAAATAAAATGATACGAAGTTCAGTTGGGTTTAAAGGTTCACCATCAATATCTTCATCAGATATGATTTGTTCAATATTAGATCGTTTGGTTGATATTTTTGTTTCAATAGATGTAAGCTCAGTGTTGCTCAGAGGAACACCATCTATATCTTCATCTTCTATGGGATATGTCTGAACCATAATTAAATTAATGCGTACACACTGTTTAGAGCCAAGAAAAGTGTTATTTAATTGCTGAATAAAAGATGGAGCAAATATGAACCATTTTTGCCATGCGTTAAAACAAGGTGTGATACATTTCTAAAATTTTACAATGACTCAAAACTTTTATTTTTTCTGCAGTGATTCTACTATTGCATTCAGATAAAATAGTATGAAAATGCTCAAAGATATTCAGAAGATATTTTTCAATCCTATAAATCAGAAGATATATTTTTTCTACAGTCTTCGAAAATCCCCCGCTCCTGATCTATCAATGGAAGAATTATAAAGAATATCACTGAGGGCATATAAACGCGCAATCTATAACTTAATAAAACCATCATTTTTGCCTTTATATTTAAAGCAGTTGTTTTAATAGTAAGAGATTGTTGAAAATTATCAATGATCTTGTACAAAAAACGACAAAAAACCTCTTTTGCGCATTCATTATGATCTAGGGCCCATACCATTATTTCGGCTACTTTTTTCCTATCAGCGGTTAAATGCCGCAGTAAATTCCTGAGCGTACTTAGTTGTCTTGTAATAAAAACGTAAAATACTTTTGGCTCAATGATTTTTCTAAAATTTTATTATCTTTGGAAATTTTGAAGGAAGCTGTTGGATGTAAATAAATAGACGAAAGACTACTTTTAGAAGTATAACCCGGCGGTAAAGGAGGGGGAACCCACACAGATCCTCCTTTAAACATTACAAACTCTTTAACCGACCAATTATACATAGAATCGCCCTAATATTTTATAAAAAGATAAAAACTTGAAGTAATGAGAAAAGACGCCATCTGTAATACGCATGCTCGGGAATATATGGATCAAATAAAAATCTATATGATGGATTATTTAATTCTCTGTTCATGACATATGCCTCAAAAAGGGGGCCATCATTTATTACAAATTCGATAAATCTATGAATAAGTCGCAGTTTAGCCCTTGAATAATAGGGAGTATATGGTACCAATCGTTAGGAAATTGCACTATAACTCTAGTGTGAGAAAGATCCTATATGAGATATTTATTATTGAACCCCTTTAAAAATTTCAACGTTTTCAGGAACTGCGCAAAAAGGCAATCCGGTATATGTTGGTGTATTAGACACATAATTGTTAGATAAGTAGATTGGCTGGCAAGGAAATGTTGTTGTTTTTGCCCACCCAAGATATAGATTTAAGCTAGATAAATGTTCTTTTGTCACAAATATTACGAACCTTTAACGTGAATAATGGCCGTTTCTGCGTCGAATCGACACATGTATGTTATAAAAGCGCATCCTGCTTTTTTTTCGTTTTCTTTCAATGCGCGAATCATTTTTATGTGTGCTATTGGGCCAAAGGGCAAAAAAATATCAATCAACTCTTTTTCCATTACCTAGGGTAACAAATATTTAAAACATTAGGATTTAAATTTCCAATATATAAAGAAGTAGTTTGTGGGTCAAATTCGCCCATGTCGGCAGTTTCTTAGCGTGAAAAAATTCTTTAATACCAGAATTAGTTAAGTTTGCAAAAATTTCAGTACCATCTACCGTACTTATACCCCTAAGAACATTTTCTCGTAATTCCCGTTGTTTGTGTTGACTTAATTATTTCTGTTACGTCATACCATTCTAGTTCTTCTTTAAATAATTCTAAATTGCTTTTCTTTTTGCAAGCTTTTGTTTTGTCTTTTTTACAATTTATGGATGCTGGTGGCGCGTTTGAATACATGGAAGTTTCCTTCGCTTCAGATTTTTTCTTGTTCACGGATGATTTTGAATCCGATTCTTCAAATTCCGCTATGAATTCATTATAAATGTTTGCTGTTGCATCTTGATCGAGCTTAAGATAATGTTTTGAGTATACTTTTTGCTTTTCAATCTCTTTTTGGCGTTTGGCCAAATAGCTATCACTCTTTTTCGAAGAAGGCAATCCTATAGCCTTAGATTTATTATTTCGATCATATTTTTTCATTGAATAACCGAAGAACAAATATCGGCCTTCTTCGTTTCTTAATGGCTTCAAAACCAACTGATGGGCATAATGATGACTTTCGTCGAAAATGGAATAAGGCTGACTATACAGCGAAGATCAAACCAAAATTAGCAAAAATAAAAAATGAATTTTCAAAAGTAGAAATATTAAAGAAAGACAAACTAAAAGCCAGAAACTATTTATTAGATTTGAATCGAAAAGTTGGAAAATCTATTTTGATCAAAAAAAATATGGATCCCATCAACAGTGGGGGCTATTACTGTGAGGTTTGCGCATGCCCAATAAATGATTCTATAAATTTTCTTGATCATATCAATGGTATTAAACACCAAAAAAATCTTGGAATGTCCATGAAAATAGAAAGATCAAATTTAGATCAGGTTAAAGCTCGCATTGAATCGATTAAAATGAAGAAGCAAAATGAAACTGAAACGTTGACATTCGAACAACGTGTCGAAAATGCTAAAAAAAAGGTTTAAAAAAATGAAATATTAATCAATTTAGGAGGAAGAAGAGAAAAAACGAAAAAAAGAAAAAAAAATGAAGAAAAAAAGAGAGGAGCAAAAAAAGGCTGATGAAGAAATCGACCCCGAAATGATAAAAATAATGGGATTCGGCAGTTTTGCTAGTAAATAATATATACATAGATATATCATCTGGTTAGCCTTAAATATGTTTATTTTTTAATTTATTTTTTTTAATTAAATTAATCCTCTTTTAAGCGGCATGTTCGACTAGTTCCAACTTCCTCTTCGTACATATGAGGTGTTCTATCGTTAGTTTGCCATAAATATATATTGGAAAATAAAAATATAATTTTTCATTAAACGATATTTAATTATCTGTTGCTTGTACGTTGTTGAGTAAATGGAATCTAGGAAACACTGTGTTGTCTCAATTATTTTATAAAATATTTATCTTCGATGGAAAAAAGAGCCGAATTTCGCATTTAATTTACGCGACTAAGCTTCCCTTGCATAAGTATATTTAATATATTCTTTCTGAGTTAATCAAAGTAATTCCATGATTTCTTGGAAAATTCGACATTTCCAATACGTTATGGAAAAAATTTTCCTATTACATATCTATCAAAAGATTAATAGGAATGCCAGTTTCGATTATTGACAACAATTATGCACGGATTTCGCCGTTTTTTATGCAAAAAACAATAAGCATATTAACCTTTTGGCACTGCTATTTACATGAGCATTTTTTTACTACTGATTTATATGCCGAGGTTTGAGTAATTTTGTTGAAATGCACTAGCATATATTAAAAGGCATTATTTATTTTTAACATTACAAAAAGTTTATCTCAATTTCTAAAAGTGGTAACATTAAAATGTTCATTTAACAAAAAATAACGCGCATTTTTAACTCAAAAAAATAAACGGCGTCCTTGCTCATACATTATCGATATGTTTGAATTTTTTTCTTATTTGTAAAGGATTTCTTAATAAATTCTTGTTTTTCATTAGTTTGTTAAAATATGTATTTTTTTAATAAATTATAAAATGTCGCAAAATCGTCAAACATCTTCCTTTTGAAGAGTATTTCCGATTTACGCGCTACTGCAATTAGTAATGCTGCTTCTCTTGAGATTAACGAAGTTAACAATAGACGGCTACGTACAAATTTAGGTACTTTAATCAAAATAATACATACTGTGGCTCGTTAGACAAGACGATATGTGTTTTTCGTTTCAGCTCAAGGCCATGTATGGTATGGTTGAGTATTGCAATCAGTGAAGGAAGGCCTCTCTGTCAAAAAGCATTAACATTTTTGATTTGTTCCTCTTTTTGATTTTATTTTTAAAAATGACCAAAAAAAATTTATGTGATTTGTCGGCGTTTTCAATTGCAAAGTCAAATTAAAATGGCGCTCGATCGAGGTTTGACTATATTTCATGCAACATATTTAGGATTTCATTAAAAACTTTGATTATAAATAATTTTGGCAGAATTTTTATTTATTTATTTTTATGTTGCTCTTTTATCCCCAATTTATTATTTTCGTTTCTTATTGCCCAGTTTGACTTTCGTTCAGAAATTATGAACTATAGAGTCTGCACTAGGATATATCATATTTGGAAAAATATTTATATTTTAATGCCATTAGATTAGAATACACGGCGATACGTTTGAATCATGGGTGATAATTACGTGTGCTCATATTTCCATGTTACTTATTTTTTTTTTAGATAAATTGAAACCATTTATAATTAATTTTATATTTTAAATAAAACTTCGAACAGGCCATTGTAACCGGGAAATCTTTGGCTGTGAAGACTTCATATTTGGCACGAGCAGAAGCTAGTTAGACTTTTGAGAAAGCCGATTTTTGTTATAAATTGGAAAATTTCAAAAAATCAATCTTATAACCAGATGTTGATTGGATTTATAATATAACTAAATTAGATTTGATGGGCCCATGAGGCTATTGGTAGGCAGAATTAGGGGCAAGGGTATACTTATGAGCGAACGCAGGAAAGTAAGTTGGTGTTAAAATCAAAAAGATGAAATTTTATGAATTTAAAGCGTTAAAGGGTTGGGCATGCGCATAGCAACTTTATGTTTTTACTTTGTTTATGTTTCTGGACAGTTTTACATATGCCCTTTATAATTCATGCGCCAATCGATTTTGAAGTAAAGCTTTCGGTTTCCAACCATAAAAAAATATGAGGCATTTAATTATATAAATGTAATGAGTTTCTAATCATCTTTCTAATAAGGTACATCATAATGGGACTGTCATTCTAAAAAAATATATTAATATGGAGGTAACCTGGATGCCTTCCTATCCTGGGAGTACGTGCTACCCATACATTTTTCAAATCAAAATTAAATTTGCTTAATAATTGGAGGTAAAAAAATGTTTCCAATAAAATAAAATAATCCTATCATTTATAGACCCAATTTCGATACATGGTTAATTTTTGCACTTCAAAAGATCTGCTTAACATTATATGCTTCTATCAAGAAAATCTTCATTGCTTTCAAATTATCTTTAACCGACGGCCAAATAGAGTATACCGTCAACACTTAGAGGTTGCATAAGATTTTACCTATAAAATTTCTTTTTTTTATTATTCCCTCAATCAAGTTTTCCTATTAAGCCATAGGCTAGCGGAGGTAGAGTAAATTAAAACACATAAAAATCTTTTGGAAATGGGATAGAAAAGTAGAAATATAATCACCCTTATTTCCCAAATGAAAAATAATTTGTCTTTTAATGACTGGCAAAAGATCTATTACCGCCACAGGCTATTAAAGTCCATTCTGATATTTTAGAATTGATACTAAATTGTTTTACTCGTAATTTCGTTCAAGGGCACAATTTGCTTCTCAATTTTTTGTTTTTTTAAAAATTTGTATTTAAAACAAAATAATATACAAAACAGTGTATCTCGTCTATCATTTGTCTCTGGATGTATCGTCGTCAACATTAATTTGTTTAACGTAATAATCTTGAAATACCGTATTTCATCGAATAAACGCCGCGGCGTTTATTAACATTTACAAACTTAAGCTGAGGCGTATATTCGAAGGCGGCGTTTATTTATAAGGTTAGAATTTTCATAATAAATCTTGTTCAATTGAAACTTAAAAATTATATGTTTGAGACACTCAAATAAATATTTTTATGTTTATTTGCATTTCCATTTATATCGTTTCATT
>SGJC01000774.1:0-13573 GCA_009887335.1 Henneguya salminicola
AGTAGAGTTACATTAATTTTATATTACATAAGAATAAAGTTTGTCTGCCTGTCCAATCCATAATATTCTAAACTCTATTTAAAAAATAACTTTATTTTATACCCATATAACACATATGTGCATTGCTTTTCGCTTCATCTCCTCTTTATTCATAGAATTATAGTTTTAGCCCAAATTAGATTATTCTTGCCTCTCTTCTTATGAAAACCACCTATTACTTATTAATGTTTACCCCTTCTTTAATTATTCTATTCCACTCTTTACGCTATTTTTAACATATTTACGAATGAAAGAATTGTTCATTTCATTTATCTTTATCACAAAAAAAATAAACATGGTAAAATAAAGTAAAATATTTATATACTCTTAAATTCTTAAAAAATATTATATAAAAAGCTTCAAAACTTTGAAATGTATAATTTAGTATTTTATTAAATTATTCTAGTCAATACTTGGTGTTTATATTATCAATTATTACACATTCGTACATATTTTAACTGTAGAAAAATTTAATCTATTACTATTAATGTATCGTTTGATGGCAATGCAAACTCTTACTATTACTTGGCTCAAACAGTTTATATTTCAAGAGAAAGTCAAATGTTTTGCATGCATTCTTTTATTAAACGTAAGCCCGAGCGAAGCCGAGCCCAACTGCTAGTATCCTAAAATATTATTATAATTTTGTTAAACCATTAAAATGGAAAATGTTTAGTCGAAGCGTGGCAAAAAAAAACCGAATCACGAAGGACACTTTTATGTGTTTAATAAGCTCAGTGCAGATCGTTCCAAGAAGTTTTGGAGATGTGAGTTGAAGAACGAGTGCAAGGCCCGTTTACACACCACTGTGAATAATCTGGTCTGATGCAGATGAACCAGCATAGTCACGGAAGTGACGCAGCTCAACTTCAGGTTGCCATGGTAATGAGTGGAATTAAAAGGAGAGCCCCAGAGACAACTAAAATTCCATCAGTTATACTCAATGATGCTCTTTAAAAAACATCGACTGGCGTTCAAGCGAAGGTGCCAAATAAAGACGCAATTCGCTAGGTAATTCAGCGGAGAAGAAACGAAAACCAAGCAGAACCTCCACAGCCCGTCGACAGAGCTTCAATTATCATTCCGGACACATATTGGATTTATGAAGTTGCACCGGGTCAGATGGAAGAATTTATTTTGTGGGATTCGGGAGAACAGGACAAAAATCGAATTCTTCTATTTGGCCGACAATCGAATAGGGAGTGGATTCACCTCAACCAAAAGCTTTATGTTGACGGAACATTCAGTCTAGCACCTGCTCTTTTCTCGGAAATATATGTAATCATGGCGAAGGAGGAGGATTCGTGCTGCCACTTTTGTATGCTCTGCTACCAAACGAAGAAGGCAGAAATTACCGACGACTGTTGGAAGCCATTAAAGAATTTGGCCATATCTCAATCCTTCGTCAATTTCTAATGACTTTGAACAGGCTGCAATTGGCGCTATTCGAACAAAGTTTCCGAACTGTGCAATCCATGAATGCCCTTTTCATTTAACAAAAAATATGCGTAGAAAACTAGAAGAAGAAGGTCTTCTTCGAAAGTATAATACGGATCACGACTTTGCTTTGGCCGCCAGAATGATAGTCGCTCTCTCCTTTGCTCCAATCGAAGACATTGATGTAGCTTTTGAGGAACTGGAAAAGGAAATTGCGGAGGATCTCCCACCAATATTAAACTGGTTTGAGGATATCTACATATGACGTCAAAATCGTAACCGGACTCGGCATAGTGCATTGTTTTCTCCTTATATGTGGTCTGTCTACGAGAGAACAGTGAATGGAGAGGATCGAACCAACAACTCCGTTGAAGCAGCACGTCGGACTTTGCAAGCAGAATTTGGGATGGATCACCCAAACATTTGGAAATTTAAAGACGGAATTCGCTGTGTTCAAAATGGGCGTGATCTTGTATATGAGCAATTTGTTTGTGGAGACTAGCCCCACGTAAAGCGCAGAAAATACGTCGCAACAGATATTAGAATCTTGAAAATTGTTGAGAGTTACAGAGATCGAAACATTATCGAGTATCTTAGAGGAATTGCACATATTTTTTTGATGGATTAATAAAAACGGACGTTTGTTTAAATATTAAAAAGTAAAATATGGAACAGGATATATTAACTTTTCTTTATTATAAATCTTTTTTTTGTAATTTTCTGAATTTAAAATATTGTACAGGATTCATTTAACGGGGTTAAATTTATAAAAAATCCGCCCGGCACCAAAACGTCCTGCTTTGTAATATCAGATAGCTTCGAATAGAGAATATTACTTCACCAGTATATTTTAAGAATAGATGATTGATTATGTAACACATAAAAATTAAGCTACAAAAATTTCTTATTCCTTATTTTCGAAAAATATTATGGCATAGTTCAAATTAAATCTCCTTTTAATTTGAAAATTCATTCAAAGATATTAAAAATTTCTCAAACCCATTAATTCTTAATAATGTTAAATTTTGTAAGGCTCCTATATATTACTCATTAACCCCATATGTGACGATATTATTAAAAGCATCAAAAATATATATCGATGCTTTATACTTTCGTAAGAATTTTTGTAACTAGAACAATTATATAAGGTAACTCATTAATTTCAGTATATAAACCCATCTTAACAAAAATATTTAAAATCGCGAAAAGGAATTATACACATCCTTTACATATACAGTCGATGCTCGATACTCTTCCTTACGGTGGGGAAGTATTAATATTTTTCACAAATAATTGTAATGAGCATGCTAATTTCAATCTTAAAAATCCTGAGTAGGTGGGGACCTTAAAGAGGATAATAATAAGGATAAATGTTTATAGAAATATCAACCTGAGAGTTATTGTTGAAGGAGGAAGGGGGGGAGGGTGGGTTATAAAAGCGTAAAATAATTATTTTAAGTTCAATCGAGCCTTTTGGAAAAAGGCTAATTCAAAAGAAGCATAACTGAGAAAATGTTTTAAATCCCTCTGGCGAATTGTTGTAAAATTGCTATAACTCAATAGAGAAGCTATTCTATTTGATATATTGGGTGTGGGAGTGTTGACTGGGGGGTTTAACCAGTTAAAACTAGTTTATAAACTGCAAATTTTGCTTTGAAAGAAATTAGTTAGGTTTTACTCCTTTGTCAAGGACAAAAAAGAAAAAGAATAATGAAGCTTTGAAAATATATTTGTACGGATGTTTTTTTTTCAAACAAATTTAAAATAGAGTTTTCTGCCTTTTACTCTGTGAAAAAATCTTTTGCTAAAACTATTTCTAAATATGAAAGAATTTGATATTATTTAACACTTCTTAATTATTTTTCCCGGTCAGCTAAAATCTCGATATTTCGAATTCTATCGTAATGTTGCGCCGTCTAGCAATATTTCTTTATGTGATTATATTTCACATTATACAACCCTTCATTTCGTAAATTCATTCCAAAGAATTTTTAATGCCTACATCACGTTGTTAGTTGCTGCTCGTTTTCTGAGAAGGCAGTTGTAAAATTATATATATTTGTAGGCTTCTTAAGGATATGTAACTTTGCGAAACATCCAAAAGCAACATTCTTTTTATTTTGTCATGTAACGGAAGATGTGCCTCTTAAAGCTAACGCCTAAATGATTTATATGTCATATTGGTTTAAGTGATATTTATTCTATAAATGCTTAAAATTTGAACTCATTGTAAATTTCGTGCTGAGGAATAGCGGAAAATTAAAACTTGAATAAATACGTTTAATCCAGTATTATTTGTGCACGTGATTATTGTTACATGTTTTACCAAAATTTTCGAATCCTCAATTTTCTATCAAGGCTAATATTTTTCAATGAAAAAGCTAGGGAACAAATCTGATTCATTCATTTTTTTTATAATTATAATTATATTTTTTAGCTAATATTAAAATTTTTGCAATCTCAACTCAGTATTAGTGTATGTTTATTTCTGAAATTTCCCAGCGCATGTTTATTTTTTAATATCCAATCGTTTTAAATATTTTTATATTCATTTACCGTGCAATTTAATGTCTAAAACATCCAATTTCGTATTCCTCTGAATATTTGGCTTTAAGATATTCATTCGTAGTATTTTCCACAAATATAGGATTTGCTCTAAATTTGGAAAGCTAACATTTATAAATTACACAAAAACATTAACGATAAGCACAGGGAAACAGAACTTAAAGGAGCTTCTTATATTCCACTTTCTCACTATTTATGTATTCCTTTTTTCTTTTTGACACCACATTGAGTTGATAAAATCTGCTAAATTTTCGGCACAAAATTGATTTGATAAAGACCAAGTGTAAAAATATTTTCCTAGTATTTACGAATGCAATTAACCTTTTAGATGCCGTGAAGTATTTATATGGAAATTCCTTGATCGTGATGGTTGATCTGTAAAAAGATTCGCCTTTAAGTGTAATAGCGTTGGTAATAGATCTCGTAAGGATATAATTTTTCAAAACAACAAAAAAAATGAAAAATCATGAGAATTTTGTGTTATGCATATTGTGGAAAAGGTCGACAACGATGGTAACAGGGAGTTGCTGGGCGCGGTTGTAGACTGAGAGAAAAGAGAATGCAACAGACGTATGCGTATTACAATACCTTAAAAGCTGTAAAAATGCACGATAAGTTTTAAGGAACGCTTAATAGTGCTGCACGTAACCGATTTTTCCTTGAGGTTAGCAAAGCTAAGCAACTGTCAGCTACGCCAAACTTTGCTAGTGGAATCGAAACAATATGAAGTCAAACCTTTTATTTACAATAGAAGATTATTTTTATTACGAGAAAAAAGACAATAATGTTAGCGAAGGGAGTATGGTTTTCGGAGGGACAAGGACTCATGGTGCAAGAAACTTTTGAATTTCTTATCTATCCGTGTCATGGAAATTCCCGACACGACGCATAATTGGTAGCAACATAATCTAAATCATATACGTTTCATTGAAATATATTTAACAATATAATATATTTGAAATAAATAGATATAAAATGTTACACATGGAAATTTCAAAAAGTTCTCGTTGGCACATAGTTAATCAATAAAAGCAGCGGAATTAATTATATTAGGGCGGAATTTCTTTATGTAAAATTCTGTAGTTTATTAAAGCTTTCATTAATAAATAAATTAAAATTATTCCTTGGGATTGTAGACTTTAACAAAAAAGGTTCTTTGCATAGAGCTGCTGGGCTTAGACTGTTTTATACTTTAGTTCTATTCGTACTCTTTTAGAAAATCACACTGTAATCTTTCCGGTTTTATAATTTTTATAATGAAGAGGTAATTTCATTTAAATACCTTTTTGTAAAATAAGATTGTAATATTGCCTTTCAATCACACATAACAAGGATTGGAACGACATTTCCTATTTCTGTTCATTTTTTAGTAATCGATAATCCCTTCAAACTAAAATTATTCTTGCAATATTTGTTTGATAATTTTATTACAGCACAGTATTTGATCGTTTAATAGAGGTAGGCTCATAAGACTGAAGAATATTTATTTCCACCTCATTGTCTTTCGCGAGAAGGGTACACCAAGGGAACGGTATAGATGTGCTACTAATAAAAATATTTTTCTTATCCTCTAAAACACACTTTATTTTGATAATTGGCTTCTTTAAGTATGTGATTTTAGCAGTTTAGGTAAGAAAAAAACGCTGGAGTTGTTGGCAGTATTATCTACCATTTTTTCCCCAGCCTTGTAATTTATAGTATTTCTACGAGACGGTTTCCTGCTACATTTTTTACTAACTGTGCTAGATTCGCGATTTTATCGACTAATATTTACAGTATCCCAATCTTCTGTTTTGCGATCCTGTACAATTTGAAATAAAAGTGTAATTATCCATGTATTTATAAAATATTAAACAAGAAAAAGAATGCGCCTTTTTAAATCTCTATAATTTCAACAATTTTTAAGTCTGACATGCGTTTTAAAATCTCTACAGCGCATTCTCCCAATTAAGTCCCCTTTTACCATCTTCTTTATATTGAAAAAATATTATGTTAAAAATATTTAGGAGGACAAAGACAAAATTATATCATAGAAAAAATCATTCAAACCATTACTGATTTAAAATCTCTCTCTTACTCCAGTGTTAAGCTAACTAAAGCATAATAATCACATTAATATAGCAGTAAATAATCATTCTATGAGTTGTGACTGAACTTTCAATAAATTGGATTGCCCTGCCTTCCTATCTTAACTTGTAAAATGAGTATAAATTAGAGCGTTTATATTACCTCATTTTGTATGGTTGCTTTCGGAGCTTGAGAATTAAGAGCAGGATACAGCGTTCATGGCGCCAAAGAGTTCATGAACTTTGCTCTAAAAACAAAAAAAAATAAACATAACATCCGTAAAATTTAAGCCTGCAAATGCGAAAAGAATTTTCAAATTAAATATTTATTAAAAAATTAAAATATTATTTTATTTGGTTGAATTTTTTTTTTAATCTTAATTTTATTGTGCAATTTAAAACGGCTGAGACGCCACGAATGAGATTATCCTAAAAGTAAACAAAATTTTTACAAATAATATAATAATTTATGGTTCTAAACTAAATTTAGTGTTAAAGAGGATAGGTAAAACAAAAGTGATGGGACTATAAAAATCCAAATTTAAACGTTTTTATTGAAATGTTTTTTGGGGCAATTTACTGACAAGATAAAGGATATTTGTTTTAATCTCTATGCTCTTGTTTTATAAATTCTTAGCTACTTTGTCGGTTCGTCATATCCCAGAGGATTCTCCTCCCAGATGAGTTCGTGATATCGGCAAAAATGCCTTAGTATTCTTTAAAAATATAATTACTTTAAATTAACAGTAACAAAGAATCAAATATACTTTTCACATTTGAATGAACGTTGGCATTCGTGTTAATAGCCTAAGGACATAATAAAACAAAAGCATTTCGGGAAATTATTTTGCATCAATTTTTCAAACCATATTCATTAATTTTGAATAAAAATTTATTCTCAATTCTAATATATAGAAAATAACACAATTACAATCGCAACGGAAAATTAAACAACCACAACATAAAACTATTTAAGAAATGCCGATGTTTTTTGAATTAACCGAATATGACACATTCAAGATACAATTTTTATTGGCTTCCAAATTAAAATCTTGTGTAGTGTTTCATAAAATGGGGTATAAAGCACCCTTTGACATAATGAATTTTAAAAGGGGTATAAAAGTTAAACGTAGCGAGAGACAGAGGAAAAATCTGGAGCAGTCAAGCCAATGTCAGCATTATTAATATTTTTGACAAGATGCTTTTTTTTTAAATTTAACATATTTCTTATGTTACATGAAATATATATTAGTACATTAGGACATGAGATTTTTGTTGACACCAAAATTGAGCTACAACATAAAAGATTGTTTGGCTGTTCAAGTGCATATTTAAGAAACAATAATAAATGAAGGTGAAACATACATAAAATAACGTAATAGTTAAGGTTAAAGATAAAAATCGTTTTTTAACCACTTGTTTATATAACTAGTGGGCGAAGAATACAAATAAAGTTAAGGGTGATAAAAAAATGATGATGAAATTTATTTTATGACATAAATCAGCAAATTAGTGAATGCTCGAGAAAACCGTTAATTTAATAGGTTTTGTGTATAATTTTATCAAAAACATCTTCCGTTTTAAATAATAAGTTATTTATTCAATATTTTATTTCATTATAAATTATAAAATCAAAATCATCGCAGCTGTTCGCCATTTTGAATCAACTTACGAAAATTTCGAAAGATAACGAACAATTGCATAATTAAAATATAATTTAAAACTTTTGTTGTTGTTAAAATAATCTAGAATTTAATTGAAAATATATTTAATTAAGATCTTTTTTAATTTAGAGAGAAAAAATTATATTTGATCGAAAATGGATTAATGATAAGATCTATTTATCACACACCTTAAGGCGGTGATTTATTATTTGTTTTACGGTTGAGAATGAATTTTCACTTTTCTAAATTATTTGTTGTGTTATATTTGGCAAATTATCTTCAAGTATGCATTTTTTATCATTAAATTAGCCTCTAATAAACGTGGGCTGCTTACAAGAATCAATGGTAGTAGAAAAACCGCTGCCTGCAGAAAATACCGTCGATGATCATAGCAATGTGGACCCAGCTATTCAAACTAATCTACACCCTGAAGAGGAGAATGATTCAACAATAGACGGGAGTCGTTTATCTTCCATAAATAATCCGTCCAATTATGCGACGCCTGAAGATTTGCCTACAAAAAACCGAGTTGGTTTGCAATATATTGTTTTGGTACAGATACGTTGCTCTAATGGATATTTTGATGGGGCTAACTGCGTTGAATACGATGATGAAAATAGCTGGGCTAGCTTTCAGCAATTAATTTCTCCATTCTATAATTATAGAAATTTCATTTTCTTTTTCTCATTATTTTTAGCCTTATTGCTAATGATCAGTTATGCGAATTGGTTTTTTTCAAACAATTCTGAAAATCAAGATTACTCGCAGCTTCATTGCAAGCAATCTAATGAAAAAGAAGACATATACGTTTGACAGCTTAAAAAATAGACTAAATTCTTGTTTGCTATTGGTGTTGAGTGACTGTATATAAAAATTTCAATATGTTTTTTAATATCCGTGCCCCGTAGATTGATTTGTGTTAAATTCTTAGAAGCATTTTAAATACGAACTCTTAATAAATCGTTTTCGAATCTCACCAAATTAATTTAATCTCAATTTAATAATAATAAGTGTAGATTTAGATACGTTTCGTTCTGTTTTTTTTATCCCGTGGTACATTTTTACCCGATCAGCATAAATGAGTGAAAGATGACAATTCAAACAAATATACACATGCACATTGAAAATGAAATTATATGAAGATTTTACTTTTTTTTATTTGTTATTTAATCTATTTTATGTGTAATTCAATTTATTCACCGAAAAAACCGACCCTATTTTGATTGATTGTAACAATTCTTCGAAAATAATCGGAATTTTTAGATTGCAAAAAAACAGAGCGGTATGCCACTAATTTCACGCCGTATAAAATATTTTTTCGACTAAATCTATATTTCATTGAAAGATTTATATCCGAGTTATTCATTTTTAGTTTGGTGATTAGATTTTAGATAAACGAGCCAGAACCATTTCCCCTCCTCCTTTAATTAGGGTGTTTCGAGCCTTGGTTGCTTCCTACCGGTAAAAACGGATAAATATACAAAATTACGGAATTTAAAAAATTTTTAAAGCAATTTCAAATAGTTCAACAAACAAATTAGAACAATTACCTTAGCAGCATTTAAAAACGGCTAAAATTTACGTTTTTTTACCTAATTTTACGTCATATTTTTATATATTAATTTTATTTTGCATAAACGAACTAAATTAAAATTGTTTTTTTGTCAAATGACGACAATTGATCACTAATTGGCGTCTACAATTAGGTCGCCCTTCTGAATTTTCTCTTTTATATAATTTAAATACGTGCTTAAAATATCAATCTAATGCTTCCCGCATTTTGGTTAAAAAAATAGTTTTCCACATTATTTAACGATGGGATTAACAAACATAAAAATGTTTACCATATAATAAATTATTCCCTCAGTTTTGATTTTCAAGTTCATATCCTTCGATGCGAGATGTAATCATGATTTTTTCATCAATTTTTAAAAATACAAAAAACTAACCTGCATAATTTTTAACATAAAATATATTTGTTACTTAAATCTATTGAATCCACTTAAAAATGAGGCCTAAAAAATATTATTTCCAAATATTGAATACGATGTAAAAGAATTTTATGAAAATCTATTGTCTGCCATCTTCGATTTTAGTCATGATAAATTTATTGTGTGGTTCTTGTCGATACGATATTCATGATAAAGTTTTTCTAATTATATTTATATTAAACAATAAATAGTTGTTTAATTTTTGTAAATATATGAAAATATTTGGACGTGAAGCTCCAACAAATCTAGTGTAGGCATTATGCCCCCTCCCCTTTCAAGCGAATTATTTTTATGCCTTTTATCATTTTTTTTGCCTGTATAAAAATACCACAAATCTACATTTAAAAATAATATTTGCACGAGATGAATAATCATCTACAAGACTTATGTGAGTTTTCTCGAAGTATTGCTTTAAAGGTTGAATTATTAAGTTATTTGATATGAAAAAAAGTGTTGATGTAGGTGCAAGATAGCTAAATTGTGTGGTTTGTTTAGACGAAGGCAACAGCTGTAGGCATTTTAATGTACAGGCCAAAATTCGGTTCGCGTACATATTTTGTACGAAAAGCCGGTATCTGATAAATTTTAAGCCAAAGGGATTGCGTGAAATGATAAAAAAATTATTTAATGGTTGAGGGATAAAAAAAGTGTACGGAGAGCATTTATAACTGCCATCTCGAAGTCAATCATTTTAACTTTGGATTTAGGTCAATATTAAGTGGTTTAATGAAAGTAAATAACTTTCAAAAAGCAATATCTGACTCCCAAGGACAAGAGAGCACACTAAAGTTGAACAACCTGGTCAGATATGAGGCCATAAATTGTATAAAGTTTTGTTTGAAAAGGTCGCACACAATTTGAAAGTTCATTCAAAAAGTCAATAAGACCATATTGAAAGTACATAGATATTATTTTTTGATGAAAATAAGATTAATCTTTTACCGGAAATTGTATAATCAACAAACAATAATTTTGTCTATTAGATGTTATTTAAAAGGAAGCAGGGATCTGTAATTTTTTCATTTTTTAGAATGGTGTAAAAACCATTTGCCTAAACTTACATGTGTAGAGAAAATATTATTGTTTAAGTACGAAGACCTCTACACAATTTCGTAAGAAGATTCAAACTCTTCCCGTCGTAATGGGATTGGCCCGTTAGGAAAAATATAATAGTGTTTACCAGCCCCATTATTTTTTTGTGTTTTTTGTTTAATTATTGATTATAATAAAAATTATAACTTTAACTTAGCCCACTGAAGGGTAGGCGCCTTTTGTTTACAGGCAGTGTCATTGGCTAAAAAACACTCTAACCCAGCTCTAGAAATGAGCAACCCTACCCATTAAGCTTTGGTTCTTGAAGTAAGTTCGATGAGCCGATATGAAATTGTTTAGAATAGAATAGTAACTTAAAGACATATTCTTACAAAACAAAATAAATTTTATATCATGACTCCACCTCCTAAGAAGCCTTTAAAAAAATATAAACCCAAAAAGTAATTCTTTTTTCTACTAGAGTTGAGAAAATCCATAATAAAAGCATTTCGAACATGATCAAAATATTTACAATCATTTAGAATGAGTTAAATCATTATTGTAATTATTATTACATAAAATACAATCAAGTAAACAGTTATTATCCTTAATTAAGTTTTTATAAAAAAATTTTTTTAAATTTTAGGCCCTTCACGCGACACATTTAAAAAAAAATTGAATCCGGCATTCAGATTAGAATTATTTTTTACGGAGGGAATCGCAGTTATCATCTGCATACATAGATGAAAAATTATTATTATTCCTATGTAAATTTAGGGCTTTATTTGGCTGTCTTGCGAGTGACATGGAATTCTAAAAGTTTGAACACTTCATTAGATTTTAATTCTAAGAATCGGCTAAACCAAAAAAGAGTGCCTGTAACCATTTTTTTCTTTCGCTTTGTAAAAGAGGATTTGATAAGATCAATTATAAAAGAATTAAGCTCATAATATTTAAAGAATACTCGGGCTCGGCTTTTCGCTTTTAATACAGCTAAAGGTAAAATTCCTGAATGCTCCTTAATAGCGTCTAGGGAGATTGTCTTACCGACTTTAAAACAAATCCTGTAAGCCTCATCAAAGACGGATTGAAGAGCGGATGCTCGGTTAACAGACATTCCTCCTAGTTCATAATTATATAAGAGTGATGGGATGAGTAATATTTTTATTATTTTATCCAAATTAAGATATAAGATTTATAAAAAAAACTTTTAATTGAATTGATTTTCTTCGTTCTAATTAACTTTCTATTATTAATTATACTTTAAAACTCAATTCTGTATTAATCGCACATCCTAAGTAATTATATTCTTATTATACATTAATTTTATCTCGGCCTATAAAAAAATTATCCTAGATATTTTTTGAGCCTTTATTAAAAATTAAAATTGAACATTTTGAGGGGTTAATTTTCATAGAATTTATACTCGACCAACTATAGAAATAGGGATCTGTAGTAAATTCAATGTGTGTGGTGAAGGGAATATGACGTTTTTGACTGTTATTTCTTTTTTTTTATTATTTATTTATGTTATGGAAAGACGGTAAAAATCGGATTCCGGCCTGTGGCAAGTTTCTCGCATATTGTAATATAATTTGTTTATTTGAATTTTGAGTATTTAAGCTATTTGTTTAATAAGACCCATGTCTTTATGGCTTATGATTAAAGAAATGCCAGGACAATGGCTATGGTCGCCAGTGATATGTAACTAATTTTCAAATGTCTCTGAATAACCAGAGCATTGTAGTTTTTTTTTATTCGCTGCAAAGCTGATAATTCCATTACCTCCCTTTGTGGCAAATATAGTCCTTTTATTTTGCATAGAAGCCCTTCGATTGAAGTAAAAGGAATCTTTAAATGAAAAACGAAAAAAAATATAACACATACTAATTTTCAATATTGATTAAATATTTACTGCCTATTAATAGCCTGGATACAATATTCAAGGGTGCATAAAATTTTGTTCGAATATGAACCGGAAAAATTAATATATTTACATTTTATGAATATATTTTAAAAATACATAGATTCCAGCGAAAAATAAGAATTGCGACCTGATCGTTCGTGGGACTCGTTGTTGATAAAATGGCGTGGTATGATTATTAGCTATTTTCTATGCCAATAAAATTTCTCTTACTTTTCAATGTTTTATTATTATTATTTATAAATCTGTAAAAAAGGTATTTCGGGATTTACGCATGAAAAAATTGAAAATTTCTCCTCCCCTTCCTTTTATAGTAGGGCTTTATTTACAAAAATCTCTAAAGTACGTTCTTTTCTCCCACTCTAGGAACTTCGCCCTCTTGCAGCCAGGATTAGTTAACTAGAAGAAAGGGATATGTGTAAAAGATATTAACTAAATGAGATGGTTCCATTGAGTGAATGCTCCATCTATGCCCTTCCCTCTGAGTTAGTTGTACCACTTAGGCATTAATTCTTAGAACTCTGATATTTTAATTATAATTATACTAAAAATCTTTATTGGATTTACTGACATTAATTTATTCGTTTCGCAATAAAATTCATCCTTGAGCCATAATTGATTTTAATCGTTAAATTTATCATTATATTTTTATTAATACACAAAATTTACTTGCTCAAGTTTAATATCTTATATCATTCCAAAATGATGAACAAGGCTCTTCCCATTTTACTGAATTGAACAACGTTTAAATTATAATTTTTTTTTTTTTTTTTTTTTTTAGTAGGATGAGAAACCGTTGTCAAATGCTTATGTATTCGCATGCGGATTCTTACTCCGCCGGCCGTCTATGGGTGT
>SGJC01000775.1:0-11575 GCA_009887335.1 Henneguya salminicola
AAAATAATGTATATTCGAATTTATTTTTTTTCTTACTGTGTCCAATTGATTGTCATTTTACATTATTTTTCAAATTTCTCGAACTAATAAATCTTTGTTCATTTTTCCCCCGTTTTTACATAGATTTTGAAATGTAGGTTGCATAGTCGCAATTTTCGATTTTTCTAATGCTTTTTCAACTGTTTTTTTTCTTAAACATGCTATTTCTTTTGATTTAAGTCTTGATTTCGTTCATCAAATCTTTTAATTTGATTGAATATTTCCGAATCATCTTATTTCTTGATTTTCAACACTAAATGCTATAATTATATAAAATTACAAGTTTACGATCCATATCTGTCAATTTAAAACACATGAGCGCTTTTTAAAGAAGCCTTAACATAAACATATCAAGAGAACTACTGGCTAAAACACCTTTATTTATTATAAGTATTTTAAATAAGAAAAATTTTTTTTAATAAGAACTTTTATTTATCAAATAAACGCTTAACATTGAATATTCAGAATTACGGATACTTGTATATTAAAAAACTCCGACCCTTAATTTTTAATTTTTTTTAGACAGCTGCCTTTCGATAATCCGATTAGCTCGTAATAGAAAATATAATTGAAATGGCTTCAACCCCAACGAGAAGCGATTAAGTGCTCATTATTTCTAAAAACTAAAAGATCATTAGTATAATTGAAACATGTAAGAAAAATCAATTTCTTTTAAACCATTAGTAAGATGACCAATAAAAATTAATTTTCAAAAGAGGAACTTTGAAGAACAGACCAAAAAATCGTGCCAATTTTCGCAACTGAGTCGAATCCGTAAAAGTTAAGGATAACGTATTACTCAGCGTCGAGAAAGATTTGCATTTTTAGTCTCAAACATGATAATAAAAAGAAATTATACGAACAGTAATATGTTGCGACAAATCATTCATCCTTAATGAAGACATGTCACCCAAGACAAAACAAAGGAGGAAGAAAACCTATTTGCATAATCAATGATTGGTGTCATAGATTCAAAATTAATGTCTTCCTTCGTAAACACCCCCACCCTTAGGAGCTTTATTCGAGGCGTTTGTTTACAAGGCGATATATTTTAATAAAACGCCTAGAGGGGATTATATTAAAATAATTTAAAAATACGAAAAATTATATATTTTTGAGTTTATAAAATAGAGTCGAGAATGTTTTATACTTTTTAAGTTTAAGGTATTATGTAAATAATAGTAAATACCGTCACCCTTATTATGAACTTAACAGTTAAACACAATTCAATTATCAAAATTATAAATTAGGTATTTTGAAATATTATAAATTTTGTTATAAGATTATTTTTGATTTTAAAATACTCAATATTATATATTTAGTATTCTTTCATTACAAATCGACGATAAAGAAGTAATATTCATTAAATTTTAAAATGAAAGTTAGTTCAGAGAATAAAGCTAAAATTTATGGCCAAAAGATTTTTTTCTTTTTGTAAAACGTAAAAATATTGTTAAACCGCATAAACAAGTCATGACTAGATCAACGAACATACAAAATTTTCCCCATGAGTTACGGGGCGCTTGTAAGAAAAGAGGTGTAAAAAAAATTGTTAAAACTATAAAATATAGCTTTTACATGCATTAGGAATAAAAATTAAAAGGGCCGTATAGTAAATAATAAATATACCGCCTCATAGTCCTTGATATAATATAATTAAAAAAATACACTTATTCAAAAGTCTCAACTGGTTGATTTGATAAATTTCTTAATCGTTTATCATTAGAATTTATGCAACCACTTCATCTTGGTGAAGGCCTGATAGACTAAATCGACATTTTATCTCTGAACCAGAAACTAACATAAATTATATTTGGTTTATAAATTTAGTTATTTGAAAAGCATGCAATTTTCATAAAAGACTTCATACTACGTTTTCAATGGCGGCCACTAAAAAAAATTTCAAACCCAATTTTTTACGAAGAAAATTAATTTAAACCCAAAAAGTTTAAGATGGATGTTTGGCTGAAGTATTACGGTAGTTCAATGTGGAGCACTAACATAAGAAATTACATGCAAAATGTAATTATGAGTTAATTTCCTAATTTTATTTTCATAGACAGTTCTATTGATAATATTTTTGAGTGTGCCATAAATTTGGCGCATATCTATTAAATGAAAGCTGTAATATTTTAATTATCGCCATTTAAAAAAAAATGACAGAACTGTAAAACTACAATATATTGTTATAAGTAAAATATTTTTAGAAATATACAATGATTAAAACAACACTAAAATGTCTAACTCAGTGCTTCAGTCAAACGATACACACCTGCAAGACGAGGGAATGGTAAAGCACAAAATTTTAACGAAGTTTCAGAATAAATAGTAAATTAGGAAAATAATGTTGTTTCAGAGACTAAAACAAAGCTTTTATTTTCCCACCAAATAATTTAAAATGAAAGCACTTTATAGTTTACTTAAAAATTTTTTTGATCACAGTTTCCATATCAATTCAATATTTGGTGGAAATTTTTTGCTCGCAACTTTTTGCGTTTTGCATCTTATTACACTTTTGAACTATTTATATGATTTGTTTTGAAAGAATATTTAAATTGGTATAAAAGTCCTCAAAAATTTATTAAAAAGCCTAAACGTTTTATTCAACCATTTATTTTAATGTTTAAAAAAATGGTTTTAGTGTGTTTAGAATAGTCTGCCCATGCGTTTATATACAAGAGAATAGAGTAGTTTTTATCATAAAACATAAAAATAACTTTATAATCTGCATTGATTGGGAGGAAAAGTTCCGTTTTGTTTCCATAATCTCTAATAAAATTATTGAAGAGAAAGATTATAATTGTAATAAAATCAGACACATTTGAAAAAAAATATCCCAACAAACATATCTCCATAAAACTGTGAAAAAAAATGCTGTGCTTTAAGAAATTTAAGATCAGAAGGATGCAGTTACTTTATGAATACATAAATGGTCATATGATTAAATCTTATGAGAGCTTTTTAGGCCTATAAATGCATATTTTGTCTGTCTCTTTTTTTGACAATCAAATTTGAAAGTATTGGTCACTTCCCATCCTCTAAAGAAAATCGCTACATTTATATTTTATTTTGAAAGTGATTATTACCTGAAGAAAAAATAACTAATAATTGAAGTTTAATTGATAATAGGAGCAACACTCCGAATTGCCCTGTTTTCATGGTCACGAAAAATAAAAAAGGTTAACGTTTTTCTCACCATATAATATGATCTCATTTTTGTCATTTTATCAAAGTTTCCTTTGGTATTTCAAATGTTCGGAAGGTTTTGATATGATTCGGGTAATGATTAAGTATTTTATTTATGTTGGAGTCATTTAATGATGTAAATCCTCGACAATTATATCCGAAATTTTTATTATAAAATGTGCAAAGAACAAATTGAAACCGATGTGGTAAAAACATGTTGGAAGAATATTTTCAGGGATGTCGTTCAAAATTATCAAGGCGTTTAATCTTTTACAGAAGAAAATGAAAATAACAAATTTTTGTTGGTTTTTGGAATGACTTAAACATAAAAAAAATTATGGCCCAATAATGTTGAGCAAAATAAAAATTCAAGAAACCATTGCATAATATGTTTACTAAATTAAGAAGAAAAAACGAAAATTATAAAAAAATCTTTTTTTGAAAAAGGGACTAAAACTTATAGTGTCGATCCTCACAAGCCCGTCATATGGTTTGCGCATCCAGCAAACAAAAAGTCGACAGAAAAAAAATCGAAAGAGGAATAAATATGTATTTCAACACGCCAAGATGCTCAAATCTAATTTGATTTTTTCTGACCAGAATGAAAAATTCTAGAATTTTATTTGCAACTATATTTTATCATTGCGTATTACATAATTATTACGAGGGCAAAATTATATTTGTCTAAATATGTAAAAAAGATTAAATTATAATTTAAAATAAATCATTTAGGCAATTAATTTTTATTCTGTAATTTATCCTTTTTTTAATTTATACATAAATGAAGAAATATTGAGCTTACAATTGATTCTCTCTTTCCGCGGTTTCAGGTATTCGGCAATGATCGTGGAGGCAAACCACTGCGAAATAAAGGTTTATTCTATTGCCATTCAATCACAACAAAGTATTAAAAGAACGTGTCAATCTAATTAAATATTCCGCCAGTCTTATTTATTTCTCCAACATTCTTTTTTAGCTGTTTCCTAAAGCAACTTTCTTATTAACATTAAATCACTGGTAAAAATTTCTTCTTGCATTTCAAAATATCCTAATGCCGTTTAAAATGTTGATAGAAATTTTGTGATATTGTCTTAATTGGGAATATCGTCGGGATCATCGGTTTTACCTTTCCTTTCGTTGGATATTAATAAATTAATTCTTTCTTGCATCGTTAAAAATTCATCTATCACTACCTTTTTTGAGTCCAATCTTTTAACTTAGTAACGGTTTTAAAATTCCCAACTATATTTGGAGCATGCTCACACCTTCATCATCTCACATTTTATGATTTTTACAAAATATTATGTTCTTTTATGAATTACTTTAAAATAAAGCCAAAATAATGGTTTATTATCCTATGAAAGTTATTGGATAATTGTCATCAAATGCTTGGGTCAATAATATTTTAAAATATTTAAAATGGATGTTTTTTAACACATTCCATAAATTTTTTTCCACACTCTTATTTTTCTCTAAGAGTTATGAAATTAATTTAAAGTCTATATTTTCTCTTGAAGCTTAAATTCCTTCTTACCCGATGAGTTTAATACGAGAAACGATGTTTGACGGGAAGAATATAATTTCCACGTTCTTAATTTGTAAATGTGAAAAATAAAGTGGAGCTTTGTCCCCAATCAGCAATGCTTTTTGTGCAAGTTTTTTTTGCTTCTGATAGTTTTTGACTTGCGAGAATAACTCATTTGCAGACAATCTCTAAAATAATTTAAAATTCATTCATGCTAATTTTAAAGATATAATAAACTGATTAAAATATAGATATTTTTGAACGGTCTTCGATTGGGATATTTTTCCGACTATGAAAAAACGAAATTTTTGCTCTCCTGTCTTATTCGACCAAAAAGCAGCTATTATTCTCACCTTATTGTTTTTAAATTCGAAAACAAAGTTTTATTCAAGAATTGTTATTTTTTATAAGCAAAATTCTATCATTGATACCTGTTTCATCAAATCTAGATCTTTTATACGGAAAATCTCCTTGCCCTTAATTATTTTCAAAAATTCCTTCTTGAATTCGGCTGCAGAATTTTAATTAGTAGATAAATTACCTGTATACACTCCTAAACAATGGATGCCATGGTGTTTTTTTATATCGTGTCAGCCTTTGTTCGATTGTCAACAAATCCGACGTCCTTCGCCTATTAGTGCGCAAACTCGGCATTTTTTTCTTTTACTGCTCATCAACTCAACTAAGTTATTCTCTCACGTTCTTGTACAAACCTTATTTACTAAATTTTTACCATTTATCTATTTTGCTGTTGTGTCTTGCTATATGCCCCTTTTTTATATTGTGTGTTTTTTTTAATTTAAAAAGGGAATTTTTATTTGATTTCCGATTCTCGATCATGATTTCCGAGATAACGTGTTCTTCTGGAAAATTTCATCAAGATTCTCCGTTCGCTATTCTTCGTATTGCTTAATACGATCATAGACGATTCCAAAACAGGCCAGTTTTACTCATGGATAATGTACGCTTCCCTTCATCTCAAACTCATTAAAGATATTTATATATTGCACGAAAAAGGCTACATCTTGGTAATCTGGAAGCTCTGCTGTCAATTATATACTCGAAAGACTTTAGGTATAGCTGAATACTACAGACATTTTATTAGAGCATTAAAGTCTTAAAATAAATACATTTAGTTCGATTAATTTTGAAATTTTACTTAAAACATCCCCAGTTTTTGAATGCTTGTTTATGCCCATCCAGGGGCAGCGAGCGCATTTGATAGCACTGTTTCGTGTAAGATCCGTAACTGTACAATACGTCAAACATTGGAGTAGTTTCCTTAAAATTATTTGCAGTGATGCCAATTATATGATAATAGGCTTTATTTCTTACGATACCCAAACCCCCTTCTAGTATGGCAGGAGTATTATCCGTGAGAGACAAGGATGAATAGATCAAGAAATTTTCAAGATTGTTAGTTGCCGGCTTTTAATGATTAAATCAAATCCGTTTTCTTAATAATTTAACACTTTACATCTTGGAAACGACAATGCCCGAATTAAAATAAACTTGATAGATTTATATAATATCTAACTGTTTTTCGCTTTTATTTGTATCGCTTGAATGTTTTTTTTTCTGGCAAAAATATTTAAAAATTTACTTTTGATTTTTTATTGATGGAAATGGAATTATTGCTCATATTATCGAATTCTGTTTTTATCAAGGTCTAATAAATTAGAAATATTGTTAGAATTACAGTGTCTGATTCATTTGTATAATTCCTATTCTCAATCATCTTTAAATTTTTATTGCGCATGCCTCCCATGTCTTTTAATGTAATATCATCTGATGTATTGGTGATAAAAGTTTCGAAAATAAAAAAAGAATATTGTAAAAAAAAGTTGAATAAATACGTGGACAATTAATTATCCGTAATAAGATCAACACAAATTCAATTAGGATAGAAAAGCCATCTCATATAATATTATATAAGTACGCAAAGATAATTTTAGGGAAGCTAGAATTTTTTCGTACTTATGAGGATGCATATTTTCAGTGTTCTAAATTTAAATCGCAGAATTACGGGAAAAGAAGATAAAACCAACAAAAAATGGCGAAAAATACCGAGAGTGAAGCAACTCATTGAATTACCGATAAGAAATTTTGAAGTTATAAGATACTAAAATAAGGAATCCACATCGTACAGAGGATAGATAATATTGATAAAATGAAAAGAGAAAAATCGTGCAAACTGAATGATTCAACAGCTTCAAAACAATCTTAGTTATAGGTTGAGCTGTATATTCCGATATATGAATCAATGCTATTGAAAACTATAATTAAGAAATTCATAAATCACATTAATCTCTGCATCAAGTAGCATCATTAATAAAATAATAGACATAATTGACTCTAGCATATACAAATTAAAATACTTTTGTGTAAAAGATAAAAAAATCTTTTCAATATTCCTATTTTATTTTGTAAATTATTCTTAATAATTTTTTTATTAAATAATAAGGCAAACAATATTGATCCGATATTCAATATGATTAAAAAAGCAGTCACAATCTAAATAATCATAAAATTAAATATAAATCACTAATTTTTAAAAATATGAAAAAAATGTATCTTCTTCTCAAAATATTTCTGGTTTTTTAAGGAAATTATTGTTTTTCGAGGGGTTTAATGTAATCGCATGGGAATTGTTTTTAGCAGTTATGGGGTATATGTTAAACAAATTTTCGTAAAGTATAGTGAGAAAAAGACGACCATAGATGCTCAACTGCTATTAAACAACAGCGAACTATATGGGCGACCTTGCGCAGTTAGAAACCCCCTTTCCTCTAAAATTATAAAATTTAAGCAACTGTCGGTTATGTCAATCCTTGTGTTTTTTAATAAAAAATTTTTATATGTCGATACCACTTAGATTAGTATGCTGTGTTTCGTTTGAGAAACAAATATATCTGTGATATTATAGGGGAGCTAGTGGGAGGGACGAAGACTTGTGAGGTACGAAAATTTTTAATTTTGAAGCGATTCTTTTACAGTTGAGAAAGCGATAAAAAAAACTGGGATCATTTTTTTTTCAAGAATTAAGTTACTTTTTCCCTATTCCGAATTGCATATCACAATATAGGCGCATTTTTAAATACGAAAAAAATATATAAAAATTAAAAAAATATATAAAAATTAAAAAAATATATTAAAGGTTACACTTTTCGTAATCCCTTTTAATTATTATGTTATTTCCAGTAAGAAGCTCGACTAAACCACTTTTTTAAAATACCAAGTATTACCGCTTCTCTAGATGGAGGACGCTGGTGTGTTTTATAGTTAGCTGAATCGTTCCATTTTGACTGGTAATACTTGGTTGTTGGTTGACCTTAACGGAGAGACTTTTAAGCTGATATGAAAAGAAACCATTCGGTTTTTAAGCCTTCAGAAGATGATAAAAAAATTATGAAGAATAAATAATTTTAAACACAAGTCGCTTCATGACATTTCGCTACGACTCCTTATCTTATTAAGAATTATAATAAATTAAAACATTTGTAAAATAAAAAATAGGACAAGTATAGGCAAGTTGATTTGATGGATCACATCAAATTAGTTATATTTTCTTTACATTGTTGATTAAGAAAGAGAATAAAAAACTCACGAAAGAAATAAACGATTTAAAATGAATATCTTCGGAAAAAAATTTTAACAAAAAAGTCATGAGTATTAAAACAAGATGAAGTATTCCAACGAATAGAAATTGACTTGAATAATAAAAATGGCCAATAATAAAATATAATTCTGTCCAACCTGATATAATTAATATAAAATAATACCTGCTAAATGTATTAAAAAAATATATATTGGAAAAAGGGGATCAACAAACCCAATTGATATAGCTTTTACAAAAGTTTCAAAAATTATAGCTAACAATGACACATTTACTGTAAAAAACAGTAATATATTTTCAACGCCTAATATTTTTGTGTATATGTTCTAAAAATATAAAAATATCATTTACAAATGTATTTTTTAAGGAAGTATAAGTTTTTATCATTCTATTTGAAAACATAAGAAAAATATCAACTTGGGTAAATATTATATAAAAAGAATAAACAATTATAATACGAAATAAATATTTAACCTCCTTGTATTTGGGCTCGTTTAACTTAACTAGTTAAGGTCAAGTTTCAACATTACATTTTGGATATCTTAACAAACAAATCAGATTAATGCATTTATAAAGAAGAAAATAATATAACAGCGAAAAGATAGCTGTTATAAGTAATGTGAAGATGTCTGGGATTGCAGGAATTCAAAAACTAATGCGCATAATTGAAAAAGATACTGAGTAGATTATACCGTTGGGCGAAATTCTAAGTAGTACGGCGTTTTTAAAATAAAGAGGCTGTCTATGATTTTTTATTTAGGAGTTATCTACACTACTTTTGAATGTCTTGGCCAATTTTGCAGGGCTAGCATTGATTTGTATAGGGAAGCTTTTTTTCGAAATAGATTATTACAGTTTTACACATCAAATTTATAATTAAAAAAATAATTTTTCGGTGCTAATTGACATTTTATTTAAAAAAAACGAATCCTTAAGTTTATATTAGCCGCAATGGATGTTAAGCAAATATCACGAAACAGAACAATTATTCTACAAAAAATAAGCCAGGAATTTCTATTCGGAGATAGTTAGATAATAGACATAATAATGTGATAAACTGCTTAAAATGTATCAAAAGTGAACAAATCGAATGTGCGACACTTTGCGCATGACAATTTAGATTTTTTTTAAATGTCGCGTACTTTGTGTAAATTTATCCATTCAAAATAAGATCGCATCATTTACTTATTTTGTAAAGACGATTTACCCATTTTATTGTTTCTGAGTTAATTTTGAACAGTTAATGAGTAAGAACATTTATTCCTTCATAACTTTTCTAAATTATTGAAATATGGTAGTGAACTAATTTTATTTTTAAATTATTATTTTAAAAATATTTTGTAAAAACTTGACAATGCCAATGCGACGAAATGTGACGCGCAACCGAAAAAAGTACCACGTGTAAGTATAAAAAAATAGATGATAACACTCTCTAACTTTATTCCTTTACCTTTCTTTAAATTATTCCTATTTTGATAAGTGGTTTGAATATGAATTGGAGTTCGAGTCACTCCAACTAATGCTGGGATCATCGCAATTACTTTTTGAGAATCACATCCAAAACTGGATTGAGATGCAAATAATTAAGTGTTCTTAATTCTAAAATTTCTTAAATACAGATCAATTATTCCATACATTTTGGGGAAATCTAAATTAAGCCTATTGAGTGCAATTATGTTAAACGAAAGTAGGAGACTGCGCGGTTTCTTTTTTTAACACAAAAATTTTGATTCTTGTTGAATGTAAAGAAATACTTCTGTAGTTATGACTTGGATTTAAGCCGCCTTTTAGCAATTTGAATGATTCACACAATTTAGGAATATCTTTCACCTCTAAATTAAAAAAAATGAAATAAAGGTGATTTCGGCGCAAATTCTTTTTGTAGAGCTTCAAATACGTTGCAAAAGAATGCATAGGGGCAGAAGGCGCTGAACTGATTGAATGACTTTCTGTTTTGTTTTGACCAAATTTTAATAATAATTCTGGCCAATGAAGGTTGTTAGGATAACAAATGAGGTCAAGCAATCATGCAAATATACTTAAGAGGTCGGTTTCTGCACCGAGAAGCGCTAACTAATTGAAGGGGGGGGGTGATATATTTTTAATCCTTCAGAAATTTCTTATGGTTTTTATATTTTAGTATATTTGATGCATAGCTACATTCGGATGCAATTTAGAAATAGACTAACATTTATGGTTTACAGGTGACTTCAATCTTTTTTGGTTTCAAACATGGACGGCAACAAAAAAGTTTGGACAGCTCGTTCAATGAAAATAAAAGCTTTTTTTTAATTGGGATTTTCGTTCTCAACAATATAATAAAACCAATTTGAGTTTATGAAAAGGATCTTCAGTGTGTCTCAGTTGGAAATAGAAAAATAACAGGTAGATAGGGGATGCCGCATAATAAGCCTCACAACCAACCCCGTTGTTTATTTATCATATTATCCCCTTAGCTCTCTATGTAATATTGTATGTATTTTTTCAGAATTGCTCCTTTACAGCTGAATCTCGACGGTCCTAAATTTCGCCAACCACCTTTACTTTTTGGATAACTTTCTTCGCCAGGTTTTTAATAGATCAAAGCAGCGTGGCCCTTTAAAAGTTTCATACATTTTTTTAAATAATATTTACTTAAATCTATATATTTTGGTATTTTGTTAATCCAACTTGTAGGATGGAGGAAAATATAAAATAATAACTAATGTTTAGGTATAGTGTATCCATGTGAGCTTTTGCTGATGAGAAAATTGAATATGTAAGCCACATTTTTTGAAACTTTTTAGTTATATATTTCAATATAAGAACTAGGTATACAACTGTTGTAATGATGCTTGCTTCGTCATATTATGTATTAAATTAGAGTAAAATACTTGTAGATTTCATAAAAATTTCATCTTTTACGAAGGTAGTCGACATATGGCGAACACAAAAAATAAATTTAAACGAAATAATTTTCATTAAAATTCAATTTGATGCTAAATGTTTCTGATATTGCTTTCAATAGGGTAAAGATGCACAGCCCTAAGAAAAAAACTGACATAATGTCAGAAATTTTTAAAGTCGTTTTGAAAATTTAGGTCAAACAAAGTAAAATTATTTTTCCAATAAAAATATTTGGTATAAATGACTAATTGGGGCAAGGACAAGATGGCGTCAGCCGCCTGCAAAAATTACGGAAATGCTGTAAATTTTTATTCAAATATTGT
>SGJC01000776.1:0-34186 GCA_009887335.1 Henneguya salminicola
TCATTTTATTAAATTTGATTTAAGTGAATCAAAATACAATTTAGAACCTCTTATTACACTTTTATGGGGTTTCTGCTATTGTTTCAATCTGCTCGAATATAATAACATAGTTTAATTTTTAATTTTTATTCTTTTCCACCATTATATTTGTAAAACCAACAGATGAGCATCTCTTTTTAGGGATACTCGCCAGTCAATTCCAAAATTATACTGCGCTCTTAGATGCAGGAAAGAGATTTAAAGGACAAGACCTCCATACAGCACTCAAACGTCATGCCATTGAGGGCTACCTGACAGTTGTTGACCCCAACTAGGAAACTGTAAAACTTCTCCCATAAATATGCCCGTAAGGTTTTACAAATCCAGTCGATAACAAAACAAATCTAGTTTAAGAGTCTTGCTGTTGCCAACACATTAAAAACCATCTTCTTTTCTTACGTGGTTAATGAGATTGGTCGTAATACGCAATTTTCATCCTTTAAACTCCCCAAAACATGTTCTTTCTAATGGCGTAATATCGCCAACCCTTTGAAACATGATTTTATTGTCCGGTTAAAATAAATTTATTGCCAGTATTGGTATTTTTTTGTATCAAGTCATATTATATATAAAATTATCTAATTTCATCAAAGGTATTATTTTAATTAATAAACCTCTTGAAACATACTTACATATTATATAATATGAGCGTGCGCATGAGTGGAACAAATATTTTATAACCTTTTTATTTGAAAGAGAAATTATGTTTAAAAAAATTATTAAATTGATATGAATTAATATTAATAGGAAATCCTAAAGCTACTATTAAAGTTGGGGATTATTATTTTTATGGAATTGGTGTTGATCAAGATTATAAAAATGCCTTTGAAAACTATCATACGGCAGCCATTGGCTATCAAGATGCTGAAGCATTATTTAATTTAGGCTACATGTATGAATATGGACTTGGTGTCAATCAAGTAATACAAAAATATTCAATTTACAAGAATTATAAATCAGCTGAACGTTTTTATGGCATTGCATCTCAATTTGAAACTGGAACAAAAATATTTATATCTTTAGTTTTATTAAAACTTCGGATAAAAACAATCAGTGATGGATTGAAGAATAATATAAAATATATTCATATTGTTTCTCAGAGTATCTCAATTGGTGAGTTAATTTAAGCAATTTTTAAAAACTTTATTAATATTATTGTTGATGATTATGAGACTATATTCATCGTTTGTTCAAGTATTTTGGTTGTTTTTTTAACTCGCAACTATTTGAATCAATAACTGGAAATATATTAATAAATTCATAGTTTTTTTTAATTTAGTCTTTATTGCATTTGAATCCACCACTTATATTTTTGACTTATTTATCTTTCTAATGTCTCAAACTTTTAAAGATTTAAACAATAAATTATATTATTTAGTCATAACTTACACACGAAGAGCGAGAGAGAGATAGGATTGAAATGATGTAATTTTTTTATGCTTTATTTGTTCCATATATATCCATCCATAAAATGTTTCCAATTTTACATTCTTTTAGTTTTATAAAAATAATTAGAAATTATCTACAGCGCATATGGGATAAGATCTAAAAAATATAATAAGTTATATTCAACCAAAGTTGTTTAAATTAACATCACCAATAAAAATATTCATCAAAAATGAAAATTTAATATTCTGTCATCGATTATCTATAAAAAATATTTAAAACGAAATTTGATTGTTTTTATATTCATTAAAGTAGTATCTATCCTATGGTTAACTTTTGGGTTAAAACAATTTAGTTTCGTTAAGGAGGATTGGATTCATTTAACTTATTTTAACCTCTTCTTCAATACGAAAATATAAAGGGTCAAATTGTGGATAAAAATAGCATTCTAAATTTGAAATTTTAGCATTTTACATTAAAAAGTTGCCAGTATGGGTGGATAGTGTAGGAATAATGTTAGGATATATCAATACCATGTTAGGACTTAGAAAAAAAGAACGACATAAATGACTCGCGCGAGCCAATACTCGTGTGTTACGGCGTTACTAAAGAGATGATATGGGTGTGTATTTTAATGTGTGCAGTCCCCCACTATCTCTGAATCTGCTAGTAACCCCTACCGGGCACTGGCATGAGCTGGATTGTGGATCGCGAAATACCCCTTGAAAGAGATCAGTAAGGTTTTACATATGCAGTCTGAGACAAAAAAATATTTGCCATATTACACAATCAAACTATCTGTAATAATATACGTCTATAGGTGGGCATAAATAAAAAAGTTTATTGATACCAAATCAGCTTACGGCTCTTATCAAGCGTTCATTTTACAAAAATAATTTTATTGAATATTCGGTATAGGAATTACAATAAGCATGGTGCCGTTTTTTTTCTTCATTGATTACTTATATATGAAAAAGACGATTAAGATAATTATATGAATCCCAGAGCAACGGTATTCCATGTTTCCCCCTCCCCCCAAGTTCTATAGATTTTAAATGGGATCCGATTTACCGTTACGATTTCACATTTTTTCAGTAGGTTTCAAAAACTCACGCCAAATAATAATTAAGAAGATAAAATATAACGTTATGAATTAAATAATTATCAAAACCTTTTCACGTTCAGAATATAATTCTGGCGGATATCGTGATAAAGGCCAGCTAAATAGGAGGAACAGCAGAACTATTAAATTTAATAAAAAGTTATCCTTTACCAGATACGTTTTTTATTTAATCTTGAATGTATTTAAAATAAGAGAAATTAAAAACTGGAATAAGTAGGTGCATGCCGATAATAGACATTTTTATAGCGACACAAACTTCTCCTATCTTTGTTCGAAATCACAGCTATCATAACCATTGGGGGGATACAGATCATGTATACATTAATTTTAAAACATAGTTTCTCAATGCAGAAAACATCCCAAAATATTTTTTATATAAATATTTTGAAATATCTTAATCGTCAATAAAGTTTTAAGTTCTAAAAATCACATTTTAAAATACAAATAAAATTAAAAAGATTTTGTAAATAATAAAATAAATTTGTTAAATATTAAACATAAATCAAATATATATTTTATTAAAATGAGTTCTACTAATCAATCAGGATCTTTTAATATCGCCTCTTTGCACTCCTAAATTAAAATTTTTTCATCCAGATTTAAAATCAAGTAACCGCAAGATTAGAGGTTAATGGTCTTCATTTAATCTTTTGCGTTCCCTATTTCGCTGTTTCAAAAAATTTCTTTTATTTCAAAAAAAATCCCGAAATCGTTATAAATATTTAAGGTATATTTTCCAAATAAAATCTGTATTCACGAACAACTATGTTTTTTTTTCTCTAGTTTTAATTGAAAAAAAAGACTACAAAGAGAATATTCTCTAATCGAATCAACGATTTCGAGCGAAATATCCATTATTTCTTTTTTACTCCTTGTTTAATTAAATAAATTACTGGCGAATGGAGGGTATACACTGAAACAAGAATTCGCCATTATTTTGGCATTTCACTGTTGATTCGTTTAGGATGTTTCTCATTGCTGATTTTTTAGCCATCGATTATATTTTTAAAAGAAATAATTTTAATATAAAAAGTGAAATTTAAATAATTTCATACAATTTTGACTCTATTTCATTGGGGCAGATTAGTTCAGTTGGCAACATTGATTCTTATAAAATCAACTGTTGACTTAAAAATTGATTGAATGGTATACTGTTAATTTTGTGCCCCATTGCTCTTAGTCTAAGATGGTAAGCATTGTTTTCTACGATGGTTAAATTAATTTATAGTTATAGGTCTATGAACGAACTCATATTAGGCACTTTTTTGGAGATAAGATATGAATAACTATTGTACTGAAAACGAAAATATTTGTCGTATCACATCGTATATCTCTCGATTTATTACGATATGTGAAAGAATAAAAATGTTATAACTGTTTTTATATTTCTAGTTATTTTCAATTTCACCTAACATTGAGGGATAATTTTACTTTTTTAAATCGTACAATTATTTTATTTATATCGAATCATTTTTAAAGAGGGAATTTTAATTTTTATAAAGGTTTCGTTTATAATTTTTTTGGTTTAAAAATTGCCGTTTTATTTCTAAAAGAAGCCTAAATTTGGATAATATCCCGGACAGCTGATAATTTTACAATATATTTTATTGCTTCTTCTGTCAATGTTTTATACAAATTAGAACTGGTATTTATCAAGCATATTAAAAAATTTCTTTCACTAATACCTTAAAGAAATTGCTACATATAATATGAATGGGATTTAAACGACACAGTCATATTTGCCATTGCGAAAATAGAAAGGTTTATTCTTTTTACAAATAAAATTATTGTATTTTATTTGGATGGTTCAGTGAGAAATAAAAAAATCTAGACCCTTAAATTCCTGCAAAAACTCATACATATTTTTGTTTTTAAATGTGAGATTTAAAGATAAAAAAATATGAAGTTGCGAAAATCTAATAATATTGAAATGGGATATATGATATTATACCGAGGGGAAAATTAAAGAAAAAGAACGACGAAGAGGCTACAGAAATCACACACAAAATGTTGGGTTGAAATATTCATGGATCGTCGTTGATTTCAATCTAATTAATTTTATGAATTCCTGCCAAAAACTTTAATCACAGTTCTACACTTGCCCTGAGATGATCTTAATGCAAAGTTTTAGCTATTTGTCTGCTCGTTTTATCTCTCCTTTCTGATATATTTTTTCTTTCCAGAGTTTTCCAGTAAAACAATTAAAATTTTTTTAATAAAAAATATCTACAAAGTGTTATTTAAGAAATAATCAAAAGATAATAAAAATATAAACAGTATTCGACTAAGGCCTTTATCGATTTCACAGTTTTCTCTCGTTGCCTTCGCCAATCTATTGACCGAGAGCAGTAAAAAAATAAGTAAGCTTAAAGGCGACATTATCAAAAAATTTTAGAGTTTTAAAATCTCTTAACCTTAAGAAAGTACGTGATCGATTTAGGTTATTTTCGAATACACTTTGTGCTCGACAGTATCCCATCACATGTGTCCTTTACTTTCATTATACAACCTAGAGGTCATACATCTAAAATTTCGTAGATGATTGTGGGAAATAAGTACTTTGGTAGAAACTTGGAAGGTCCCACCGAAAATTCTTCGTATTCCACTCTATGAGGTAATGTTTATTGTGCCTGACAGCTGTCACTTTCACAGTTATTTACAAGATCACCCTATTTCTCCTCTACCTCATTTATAAGTCAAAGACCGTTTTCAATATACGGAAGAGTTAATAATCGTTAATGGACTAGAAATGTTTTGTATTTGTCAATGACATCTTGTTTTTCACACAATTTATTAAAATTCGCTAGTGTTATCTCTTCACGAGAAATTAACTGAGACGTTAGAGATAGACATTCATGAATATAATCAACAACCTAGAAATAATTAACTTGATCTACTTTGATCATATCAGTAGGATGGAAACACCTGGTTGTCAATGCAGGTGTTCCTATCCGAATACCACTTGGTTTCAACATATTAGTATCACCTGGGCATGCGTTTTTATTAACTTTATTATAGAAATATTTAAAATACCAATAATATTCACTAGTTCAAGAGCTTTCTCAGCAATGGCACCATTCATTCTTATGTTTTTAAGATCGATAAGTATGAGATGATTATCACTACCTCCAGTTGTCATATCATAGTTCAGCTCTTTAAAACGCTTCTGCATTGCCTTGCAATTTTCAATAACCTATAATAATCAGCTCAGAATTTACGAGTCCGGCGTATGTTTTATATTCCTCCGTGTCTACCTGTTTTAAAGCAGTGGCTAAGCCAGCAATTACATTATTATGTGGACCTCCTTGCAAACCTGGAAAAACAGCTGAATTAATTTTATTTTCTAGATCTGAATGATTGGGACCTTTATCCTTGCGATAGAATATGAGTCCTGTTCTCGGACCTCTTAAAACTTTATGTGCTGTGGTAGTAACAACATGCGCATATAGAAAAGGGTTAGGAGAAAGACCCGAGGAAACTAAGCCTGATATATGTGAAATATCCGCCATAAGCAAAGCGCCTACACTATCAGCGACAGTTTTAAAGCGGGCGTAATTTAGGTGGCGAGGGTAGCAGCTAAATCCAGCTATGATTAACTTTGGCAAAATAGAAAATGCCAATTTTTGCAACTCATCATAATCGATAAGACCAGTTAGAGGATTAATACGATAGGGTATAGATTCCCAAAATATGGAAGTAGCTGACACTCTCTTAGTTTTTGACATAAACCCATGAGTTAGATGACCCCCATCGGGTAAATTAAGACCCATGATACGATCATGGGGTTTTAAAAGTCCCGTATACACAGCAAAATTTGCTGGCGATCCAGAATATGGTTGTACATTCACTCCCCAAGTTGTTTCGTCTAAATTGAAAGCTTTCAAAGCTCTTTTTTGGCAGAGAAGTTCAATTTTATCAATATACTCATTACCACCATAGTATCGCTTACCCGGCTGTCCTTCACTATATTTATTAGTCAGGCAAGATCCTAAACATTCACGAACGGACACGGAAGTAAAATTCTCAGATGCGATCAGTTCTAATCCAGTTCGTTGTCTTTTATGTTCGTCCATGATCAATGTATATATTTCTGGATCTGTCTCTGATAAAGAATGAGTTAAAAATGCGGGCAACTTCTCCATTTATTTTATACTCACACGCACGCGCGGATTTAGATTTGTAATGGTTACGTACAAGAAGCCTAAATTAGTTGTAAAACATGAAAATCAACGCAGCGAAAAGTTCAATTTTCCAGAAAAATTATCATTGTTGTGGAAAAGTTATTTAGAAAATACTCAACCTAAACTGTTGCTTATTGACTCGTATTTATTTATTGTTATGCTGATTGGAGTTATCAATTTTATTTATTGTATGGTTTTTATGCAAAGTCCTTTCAACATATTTATTTCTTCATTCGTTTCTTGTTTAGGAAGCTTCACTTTAGGAGGTTTAGATTTATTTACATATATATAGTGGCACTGCGCATGCACCTTGATCCAAACTCTGAAAAATCTTTTCCAGACGTCTCCCACCGGAAAGCATTATTTGATTTCGTTTTTGCTCATATAATTTTGCACGTAGTTGTTATAAATTACATTGGATAAACAGTATAGTAGGCTATATTAACATATTTTTTCCCACAATTTAATTTTGCTTTTGGTGAATTTTATTATTTTATAATAAAAAAAGGGTAGAGGCTTTGTTTTTTTTATCTGTAAGGATACACAAAAGATTAGATTCGTATCTTAGTTGTAAGTCTTGTGTTGTTCGTTCTTCTGACACAGTGGGCATGCGCAACGTTAGTTTACATTATGCGTCGTAAAATAGATTTATTTATCTTGTTTCCAGCTTATTATTAGCAATATAAGTTATAGGCGTTGCTCTCTTCGAATTTTATAATATTGTATTTATTTTTGACAACTGCCACCAATATTAAATAGTACATTCACCCAAGGTAAGAAAGGAGTTACATATTTATTTAAAGAAAAATACTCCTGTTATAAGCATAACAGCTTTTTTAACAGTACGATTGCCTCATTTTTTGTAGACACAAGATAATTCTCCTGTTCTTGAGCGTTTTTGATGTAAAGTTGAGGGAACAAAATGGTTTTGAAAATCTGTTAATTGATCACCAGTTTACTGAAAAAGGGTGGTTTCGTCTCTTGTCCAACTGATTATTCATAAATAAAAATTTTTTCTTAAATTTTAGGTCACCTTTTAAGTTTCTTATGTTTTGTTGCCAATCAGATATCGATATCTCGCTTTTAACGCAAAAATCTTCATTTCTTCTATTTATTTTTTAAAAAGTGTAATGGATTTTTTATGCGCTTTCCCCGCTTAGGGACTCACACACACTGAAATTTACACTAAAATCGTTAAACTTAAAATAGATGTTGCCCAAAATAAAAAATAAATAACTTATAAAAATTAACCTAAAAATTAGTACTTGGTCCCTTAATTTGGGCCATGTCTTTTGTTCTTCGCGCATGAACTCGTGTAATTTTTGTCCTTTTCATTTGCTTTTATCTTAATTATGAACAAAAGTTCAAAATTTTTTAGGTGTCAAACTTATTTTTGATTATTGTTTTGGCTCTTGGTGCACCGATAAATATCCATTGAAAGCAATCAATCGATGTTTTATGATCAAAATAATGTGATTGAAATTCTTATCTGATTTTTCACATGCTGGTGTACAATTTATTGCATTAGAAATTTACAATTTACTTAAGGTTGGGAGTCCTGTTTTTCATGTCTTCTAGCCGAATTGTTAAAAATCATAATTCGTTACTAAGTTACACGGTAATGTATATTTGATAAAAATATTTTCAATGCCTTTTCTTTTTAACTAGTGTGTTAATAAATTCAAATATTATAAAAAACATATAATTTCTCAACAACTACTTTAACCGTTGTGTAAATAGTAAGACTTAAGTGTTTCAGTGTTTTAGAAAAAATCAAATATGCCCGGTTCTCTTTTTATGCAATGCGCACATTCTGCACGGTTTGTTTAAAAAATGGTTTAAGCGTGCCGCGCATGTGCGAACGAACTGAAAGACAATTCGACATTTGTGTTGTATTCTATGGGTAATGACATGCGTTAACAAACAATTAAGTTAATTTGGAATGCTTATAATCTTTTTTGACCCAATAAATATATGCTTTTCACATAGTATTTAAAAAGAACCCATTGTATATCATTTGTATTTTAATTATCAAATTAACTAAATATGACGAAATTTATATTTGTTTTGGAAAAATACTGCTCTAGTATTAATAGAGTAAATGTTTAAGTTGAATTAAAAAAATAAGATTTCAAGTAATTATATGTTATGAATAAAGTATAGCATATAGTTTATTCAGGACAAGAAAAATCGAAATTTGGAGGCGGTTCGGGAATGGGAGGCGGCTCAGTAGGAATATCTCTCTCAGATAGATCCATTAGATTAACTTCAATAATACAATCCAAGAGAGGAGTATAAAATTGCGGTTCCCATTTTTCGTCAATTTTTTTATTTTCAGACAAACTGATAACATCATTAATTAATTGATGCTGGGAATGAGGAAAAAAAGAATACATATTCGGGATCTATCGAGAAGGCATGTTTTTCATTCGTGTTTGTTTCGAAAAGTACAAGAGACATAATAGGAGTCTATTTGTGTCAGATAAAATATTTAAAACTTTTTTTAAAAGTTTCTCATCAATTTTTGCAGAAGCCTTTTCCCCGAATAGTACTTTATTAATTTCGGAAATTGTAACTAAAATATGTATGAAATAAATTTACCAATTATTGGTTGATTTGATTCACAATTATATTCAAATGCATTAAATGTACTATTAAGCTTAAATTTAGTTGAATCCTCTTTAGTAGTAGCTGACGTTAAAATAAGTGCAAGATACTTTTTTTTGATTTTTGGGCACTAATTACATCTGCGGGAAGGCCTTCACTCATTCGATTGAATGCTTGTTTTTTAATTAACTCTTCTACTTGAGGAGCATAAAAATCTCTAAGTCTAACAATCGGTGGTAGATTTTTAAGTCTTTCTCTCCATTTGACCGACTCTTCACTCATAATATTGCAAAGTGTATTTTTATCAAGCTTTTCTAATTCAATCTATAAAATTAATAATTTGAGATGAGACATAAAAATGATCAAAATCGTATGATCTTTTTTTTAAAGCTCTCTTGATTTTTTCAGTGAAATATTTTAAGATCTAAAGTTAATCCGAGATGATAAAATTGGATTAAACACACCCAAATGAGTCATTTTTGCGCATTCGTAATAACGTTAATTAAAATTTTGGTGTTAATTGCATTAATTTGGAATAAATTCTAACCTCATCATTATCACAAGATTCATATTCTTTTAAAGCAGTTTTGTGATGCTTTATTAATTTACATATAACTTCTTGGAATGCTTTTGGTTTTTCAAAAAGTATTGGAAAATATTTGATTTCATCAAAACCAATATTACTGAAATTTTTGATATTTTTCGACAATTCTAATGTTGCAATTTTTATAAGTTGAAAAATAGGTGGACCTATATCTGGATAATAAGCCGCTCCAGCATTCTATTGTATGATATAATAAGGATATACTTTAGTAACATAATATGTTAAACAATCAACAATTAAATTATTTTGTAAAGAAACAAGTTCTTTCTCAACAGTTAAAGCTGTCTAAATAAATTATAGTCTGTGTCAAAAAACTTTAAACCCAATTTTCTTCAACACTAAACGAATATTTTCTTTCGCATCATAAAGATGTATAAGTTTTTTAAATTCTTCAAATTTCTTTAACAAAATATAAACTATTACATTTAAATCCATGTCAACTTTAGTGTGATAACTCACTAGCTCGTTGTGTAATAACATATTTTGCAATCGAAAAGTTTCATTAGACAAATTAGAAGATATTTTTTGATCCTTTAAAAGCACATACTATAAATTATTACATTTAAACAAAAATATAAATTATTGAAATAAAAAATGATCATATTGTCAATTGTGCTATAAAATATTTCGTCTTATATTTTTCATTAAATATTAAGTTAATAAGAGATGATACGGATATGATTGATTAAAGAGAGATACATATATTATTTAATCAAACGAATATTACATCAAAAGTTAAATTCTAAAATTACTGCTAATAAATATCCAATATAAAGCCGCTGCAATAAAGGATACATATGTTTTATATTTAGTTATTTATATCCTAAATTATTGCTTATGCCATGTCAGTAATGCCTACCTATTATTTGGCTAACTTCACCGTGAAGTTCGTAAAAGTGCCTCTCGAAGACAACATTAAAACTTTATTGATCTAATCAATAAAAAAACAATCTCCAAATTGCAGCCTTGGGCCTTCTATACCTCGTAGTCAAAAACTTTAGAATATATTATTTAAAAGTTGAAAAATATTACAATATTTATGATTTCATTCATATGCATGCCTTGATGTTGATGTTTGGCGGCATGTCCTGCGAGGGATTAAAATTATTAAACAAGACACAATATTATTGCAATTTATGATGAAATATCAAGGTAATACAGTATTTTTCTTCTCAATACATAAGTGGGCTGTTTATATATAAAGGATATTTACTTGGCTTTTCGTAGAATAATTATATAAAAAGGGATCCTTTCAAAAAATTAATTGAGATTTAACGCAGTGTTCTTCATGCTGTTATTTACGAAAAAAATCGACGAAAACATGTAATACTACGTTTACGAGAATATACGAATTATGGGGAGGATTTGATTTCAAACATTTTTCGTCAATCCTCTGGCAGGTGTAAAATAGTTAAAGAACGCTGATTTTAACAATTATAAAATAAGAAGAAAAATATTCACTTTATAAACGACATGGGAAGTTTTGTAGACTTAAGGTCATATATTATTACACTTCGTAGATAGATTCAACATTTACCATCATACACGAATGAAAATTCTATCAAAAATGATTTTATTTGGTTTGCAGTTAATTCTAATCCAATTGATATTTATTTGGTTTATGTTAAAATGAAAATTTTGATTAAAATTAAATATTTAGTTTTTAATTCAAACCCCTCTCGTTTAACGCAATTCAAAATTAAATATAAAATAATACTTGAGACAAAATTCTAAATAATAAATAACAATGATGATAATATGTATATATATATCTAGCATTGAATAATATTAGGTTTGTAGAACTTTCAAATTAATATAAAAAAAATATTTATTGTGATTGAATATGCAAAAGTCTAATAGATTTGAGAGTACGTTTCTTTTTCTCCATAATTTAGATAATGTATGAAAATAACACAAATCTCATCGATGGTCTCTAAAGGCTACTTGCACAGACGCTGGTATAGTCTGGGAAGGAGAACATATGTTTAATGGGTAGAAATTGAAGCATCAATTTCGCCTTCAATTTTAAAGTTTCCATAATCATAATCATAAACATAATCTTAGTTTTACTTATATCCGATATATTTTCATTAATTTAAATAAAATATAAATAAGTTTGCAATAATACATTTCATTTAATAGAAAAAGATAATGAAGAGAATATGGCAGTATATATTAACTGAGGATGATTTGTTAACGTGTAATAATTAGGACTGTATTATATTTTAATTATTCTAATGTCAGTGTTAATTTAATTTACGATAAAGAGTTTTTTTAATATCGTTGTCTTAAAAGTCAATTTGATAGATTGTAGATTTTATTCTCTAGATATTTTACAATGTATACTGACGTTTACGTTTGTTAAGAAAAATAAAACAGGAATAAAGGAAACGTAAATTAAATAAATGCTTACCTTATAGACAACTATTCTAAGTTCGTTATTTTCAAGAATCACATCAGCTAAATTCTAAAATGGTAAATAAATCAATAATACAGCTTGAAAGTCTTTAGGGGTTTTCTCGAATACTGTATTAATAAGCCCAATAACAGGTACATGAATTTCACCCTCCTTGCTAAATTTAAGCTTATATTATCCACCTCATCAGCAGCCTAACCAGAGCGGGCAGTTTTATAGAATCCAAAATAATTTCATACAAATCCCTAGGTTTGAAAACAAAAATATAATGAAAGGAGGAAATAATTCAAAGATACGATATCAAATGAAAATAGTTGTAAAAAAAGAATAATAGATCTCGTGAATTGAGGTTAAATTTTTGTCATTTCTTTAATTTTACACTGGTTACGATACATGAAAAAAATAGTTAGTTAGTACTGATAATATTTGCGGTTGTATACCACTTAAAAAAAATGCTATTATTAAGCAACAATATATTACTGTTAGATCAGATAAAATTATTGTGAGTTGATTGAAAGATAGTTTACGGATGAGTGAAAGAGAAACGAACAACCAAAATAATCCAGATGAAGATTTTATTGACGAAATAAACAAACATAAAATCATTATGAATTTTCTAACATTTGATTTTGAATTGTATCTGGTATATTTTATTCCCAGCAACAAATTGTGTGTTTTTAATAATGTTCTTATCAAATGCAAAGCGTATTGATTCTTAACATATTATAAAATAAAAACTAGCTTATTTCAGGGGGTGAAATCTGTTTTTACTTAAAAAACAGCAATCATCTGTTAAAAAGGAATAAAAAATAATGGTCAGAATATTTTTATTTTTTTTATTTAGAATTCAGAGAAAATTATTGATTTTAATTCTTATTGAATAATGAGATCCTAAAATTTGTACGCTTGCATATTTCTCAACGATACAACCTACTTATCGGAAATAAACGACGTGATGCTTAATGGGTATAGGCATCTACACAAAAGATGCCCAAGTTTAATGATAATTCCCTGTTATTTATAAATATATACTCGAAAAAGACCTTCATGATGATTTTACACCTGTAGTTTAGGGTAAAAACACCTATAATTTTGTCAAAATAGTGAAAATTAAAGTTGTATTGTGTTGTTGGAATTTTATTTTATAATGCAAAAAATTAAATATATTCATCTAGGTTCTCAATTAGGCTTTATTGATGTTTCTTCTAACGTTTTGAATTTGGCTAAATTTCAAAATAAAAAAACGACTAGAAATAGTATTTGATGGAGAAAGGTTAAAATTAATAGTCGCTTGGAAAATAAAAAAAGCAATACAACAACATTCATCTTATGGTTTACGTCAGTTTTAGATTGTTATACGATTGACAAAAAAAGGCATCTCTTTTAAAAATCACTAAAGGTTGCCATTTTAAATTTATTTTATACATTTCCGTAGTCGCAGTAGAACTAACGTACGTTAAAGGTATTTAGCATCGGTAATAGCTAACAAGATAAATAAAATGTCGGAAAATAAATTGATTCAGCTTACTTTGAATATCCTTAGTATTTTTAGGAAAATAGGTAGCTTATAGGAATTTTTGCGACTATGAAAGAGTAGAAATAAATAAATGTAGTGGGAATAAAATTTATATGCATAAAATAATAAAATGATAATATTTGTACAGTTTTTCACTTCAGAGTACAATTAAGAAAATGCAGAATATTGTTGCGTTTATCAATATATTTAATTGTTGAATCAACCAAACTCTATGATATTTATTTATTCGCCATGAAGTAGGTAAAATACAAGAAAATTCAGCCTTTCTTATATCTAGCTGTGAGAGTATCAGAGTTGATATAGATTTGACACAAATACAGATTTTTAAAATTTAGTTCCAAGAAGGTTAATTACAAGACATAATTTTCGATATTCTTTTTATTACAATTTTTTGTAATGAGAAGCGCATGGAATTTAATTTATATCAACCCTTTATACATAAAATCCTAATCATTGAAACATCGAAAAGTGGTGCAGTGCGTTTTGAATGTCTAGTCGTGATTTTTTTTACAAAAGAATGAAATGTATTTGTGCTTAAACAATATACTATCAGTCATTCCGAATTAAATATGTTATCTCGGCAATGATGCACTACATATGGGCAGGCATTGGAGTAAAGATGCACATGGGTTAATAGGGAATGTTATTTTGGGACAATAAGAATTTTTTTTATCGCCTATACGATATAATGGTCATACTTTAATCGAAACAGTTACTTTCAATGTTTTTAATCCGTGTTCGGGTCTAATCGGGGCGTTTCAGGATTTTAAAATAAATACACACATTTCCTGTGTAAATTCTATCGTACTGTAAGAAGTGATCCTATATTGTTATTCTTGAACGAATAAATATTCCGTTTGGGGTATTAATGAATGCCTCGATACCTAATATCGTATTAGATTTTTAAGAAAATTTCTTAGATGCTGTTGAACATTAAGGCCAATAAACTTTATTAGAAGATATTTCGAGTTGAAAGAGGTAATATAAGAAACTTAATATTACTGTAAAACATTATAAGGCAACTGACAAAATCACCAAGAATATTGAAATGCCAAAACTTATCAAAATTGATTTTATTTCATATTCCCTCTAGAATATTCAAAGAAAAGCGACAATGATAAAAATGCACAAGTCCGCGAGTTAATACTACTGTGGTATGGCGTCTGTAGAGGGAAGAGTTGATTTAAATATTTGGTTGTTGAGTTTCACACCAATGCTGATTTTGGCCGTATTGGGAATCTGGGAACCGGCGAAACATCATTTGAAAGCAGCCAGTTAAATTTTACACATCCAGTTCGAGTAAAAAAATAAACATTGACCATGTACTTGCTTCACCCATGGCTAAAAATAAAGCAAACTAGCACCAATCTAAGATGAGACCGGGAAAATCAATTTATAGTGTAGGATCGGTGCCAGCAACACAAGTTCCATGTTTTAATGCGGTAAATTTCTAAATATGAATGCCACTGATGATAATATTTTGTGTGGGTAAAAAAATAAGGACAATATTGAATTAAACATTGAAAAAAAACTAGAAGATGTAAAAAAATGGAGAAAATGATATTGTTGAAATATTTGGGGATTAAAAACAGACTAAGCGCACCACACTCGTTTCTATGTATATTTTTATTAAAACATAAAAAAAATTTCCTTCAAAAAATGATTGTAGGCTTATATTTAGGATATTATTAACATGTTAAACGTAAACAAAGCAATACTTACTAGAAGCAAAAATATATGTTACAATTTGATTTTAATCAAAAACTGGATTTAAAATAGTGATATTGCGTAAGCATATTTTAATCATAATATTTATTAAAAAATAATGCAATAGAACATTTTTGTAGCATAATAAGGTTGAATATAAAGTAGCAAACCAGCGAGCCAATGCCCTTGTGGCATGGCGTCCCTAGAGGGAAGAGGTTGGTGTGACGTTTAGTGGATGAGACCCCCACACTACCGCTGAACTTTTAATCAGTAATGCCCATCTGGCGTCTGCATGGACAGGCAGGGGGGGGGGCGTGAAGCCCCTCTCGAAAGAGACCAGTAAGGTTTTACACATCCAGGCCGAGTACAAAAAAAAATATAAAGTAGCAAAGGGATGCCAAAAATAATTTTATGATGGGACAGCAAGCAAATAAATTAAATTTTAATTGCATATCAATATGATGTTGAGAGATTCTAATTTTTTAATTCTACAAAATGGTTCAGATACCTTTAATTCATAAGTTATAAAGTTTTGGGATAGTTCTTTAAAATTAACATGAAGTATGAAAAATTTTACTTTGCGGGCCATAGAGTGGAAAGCTAGGTTAATGCTGGTATTGTTACACCCGTTCCAGTGTTTAGTGGCGCGCAGTTCCAATTCACGTTTATAATTATGCTTAAGTTTGGTTTTTGAAATATTTAAAAGTTTCCAAAATTAATAGTAAACATTAAGAAATATTTTTTATCGCAAAAACTAGGGATTGAGATTTCGGTTATTAATTTCAAAAGGTGGTTACAAGGGAAAAACTTCAAAAATAACCGATTACTTTAGAGCAAAGAAAAATCAATATATTGATATTCTTTAATGCATTTAATGTCGAAAAACATAAGGTATATTCTGTTTAAAATTGAGCAATGGTAAAAGAAATTATGATGAGGAAAAAAACCCGAAATTTTTAAAAACTGAAAATGCTTGTTTTATAACCTGGCAGAGACGCTACGTCAGGTTATCAGTAGCCCAAAGAGGCTCCGGTTTACCGCGTTTATAATATCTAGTAAGAATATTTAGGTTGAGCTGTTAAATTTGTATTGACGTTCTAACGTTAAGAAGACTGGGCTGAAAACTGCTTCAACTATAGCAGGAGTTAATCTTTTAATAAATATTAAAGACTCCCTGGTAATATATATAAGCAAAGGCTAGAATAGGCCATTCGTAAATTACGAAAAGCTTTAAAGGAGGTGGGGATAAAAATAAGGCTATTTTTGGCACCGCGGAATACATGAACAACTCATCAATTATCGCATAATTTTATGCTGGACACGTTAAGAAATATAAAGGTGTTCTGAAGATATATTAGTATTTTGCCAAAAACATTCAGGGCGAACCGATATAAAAATTTGGCATTTGCAAATGAGGAAAAAATAAAATATACGCACATGTTTTGTAAAGAGGGCTGGGTCCTAATGTAACTTTTCTACGATTTTACATACAGTTTAGGGCCTAGGGTAAACATTCTTTTAGTGTTTCTAGTAAGTATTTATTATTTCCCATTGGGCATAATAAGGAAAAAAATCACCCTTAAAGCTTGTCGATATTGATTTAAATGATATTTACCGACAGATTTACAACGATCCTTGCACCATCAACCCTCTCAAAAATACATAGAATACCCTATTCACACTTGAAATAATTCCTACTTTGTTGCAAAATATATTAATTTTACAAAGTTCTAATGGTGGCTGATTAATTAAACTGTTAGTTATCCGATTGTTATTTTAAACACCCCCATTGGCCGGAATTGAGTCAGGATTTTATTACGAGATACCATGAAATCCAGACTTTAAATTCTATGAATTTAGTTGGTTTTTGACAATCCCTTTAAATGCTAAAATTAAGGTATGGTTATATTTGTAAATATGGAAGTTCGAAATATTTAGTAAATGTGATAATTCGACTTACTGATGATTAGTAATACAGTATGCCAAAAAATTATATATTTGGCATAAATGGCCAATGTTAGGTGCCGTGGAATTGCAATAATCGAACAACTAATTAAAAAAATATAATTTAATACAGCATCCAAAAAATCATCATCAATATCCTCTGATGAAATAATAAAGCCATTTTTAATGATACTTTCTATTGTTCCCAAGACTATTTTTTTTGCTTCGTACTCACTACAGTTAAATGCACGAAAATACATTGTTTTCGGATACAATGAAACCACCCATTTAATTGAATCTCTCTCAACTAGTGTTTTACAAAATGTATGGTCCTTATGTTATAATATTATTAAACTTTAGTCATAGTGTTTAATTTATTGAGTTCATCAACATCGTTAAAATCCTGCGAGATTCGGCTTTTAATGGTTTCAAGCATTAAATTCTAAATAAAATATCAATATTTACGGGGGCATAATCCAAATATAATTTATCATAATCAAATAATAATTTATTCTGAATTTTTATGCAATAATTTTACAGCGTCTGTTAAATATATGAATGAACTATCTGCAACGTCATCATCAATGAATATTAATGCGTATTGATCGTTTTGTGAAATTTCCAACCTTTTTTTAAATTAAATTTCTTACTCTTCACATAATGTTTCGATTATCTCAGACAGGGGCATTGTCTAATTCGATAAATCCTTTAAAAATACTAAGTCTAGTTTTTTTTTAATAATTTGTTGACTGCGGCTCTTAATCAAGACATTCTTATGCAAAGCCATAACAAAGCTAATTTATTTGGCTGGAATAACGAGCGGCTGAAAAATCATTTCAAAATTGAAAAAAAAATTTCTATTAATAAAACAATAATTATTCATGTTTTTTTTTCGATCACAAATCAAATGTACCAATTATGGGAAAATATTTCGAAAAAATTTTTTATTTTTATTTTAAAATCTAATTTACATAATTTTCTATCATTGTGTGGTTGATATATTCTACTCAGTCTGTATTAAAAATAAAATTGGTTTCCATCCCCCGCATGCGCGCCTATGCAACCCAATTGAGAATTCTAATTTGTTGTGGATGTAGCTGTAATATTATGTATAATGCCATATATACACATACAAGCAATCTTATCCATTTGCAATTATTTGAAAATTTGTAAAATTAAAAAAATATTGTTGACCACTAAAAGACAACACACTGTACTAATAAATGAAGAAATATGACAGTGATAGATGCATTTAAGTTCTTTTAATTTTCAGAAAGGATCAACTTGATAATTTTCTCATAAAAATCATATTGCGACAATAAAATATTACTGTTCGAGTCTTCCTTAATTTCGATTCAATCGTCAATAAATTATCCTTTGTTTTAGAGAGAAGGCGTTCAACTGGAAGGGGGGGGAACTGTTATGATCAATTCCTTTATTTTCACGTTATGATAAAGGGCCTAGTTTGGAACAGGAGAAAAATTATGAAATTTACAAACATCAAAATATTTAAAGTAAAATTAATGTTTAATCCTGGTATAAATTGCATAAAAAAGTGCTTTTAGGTATTTTTGGGCATTAAGATTTTACAAGTGAACTATATTAATCCCCCTTTGCCTTTTCTGCCTTGTATAGACTTTCATAATTTTGGGGATATTTTCTTGTATCTTTTTCAATGCCAATCTCAATGAATTTACACGATGTCCGTTTGTAAATCTCCTCCGATGATCGTTTTTATAGTGTGATTACATTCGTGAAAAATTACTGTCAAAAATGTAATAAGTTCGGACGAAAAAACCTAATACTATCATTTTTTAATCTTTCCCTATTCTTTAATAATTAACACGAATATACTATTTTAATTTCTTTTTTGCGAATACTCAACGAATAAACAATTAACGGATGGAGAAAGGGTGGGGATATGCCTTTTTTCGTATTTTTTAAATTAATTAAGCACGATATAACTTATTTATTCGTAAAGAAGCTACAAAAAAACGTCAACCATATCTGCATGCTTTATAAAAAAAAAGCCGCCACAAACTCCCAATATAGGCTTGAATTCACCGGCTTAGCTTTATTTTGCCTTGTGTCCTTAGTAAATTTTTATATTTATACCCCGAGGTCGGTTGCATACTTCTAATAACAAAGAAGTTTCTGTGATTGTTTACTTTTCAGAATTTATTGCTCTTTAACATCTTTTAGGATAGAGGTCCCCATTCGGTATTTTGAATGAGTTAAAAAAGCTTAAGAGTATAGACGAGTGCGTGGATTAATAATGCCGATTTTGCTATGATGCTAGACAAAAGTCCATATGTGGACTTAAGTAAAGCAATTTTTATTCATTTCCGAAACATTTTATTCTAATTTTTGTAAAAAAAAAATATTTTAATTTTCTGTTGATCGCTTCGCTCTCTTCAATTAAATTTTGTTCAAATTGTAAAATTAATTTTCGGACTGAGTGTAGCGAGAACTGGTTTAAAGCTTTAAATTAGCATGTTAATTCCATCCAGCAATTCAAACGACTTGACGTTATTTAATTTAAAAAAAAGCCAAGCACAGAAACACGAGCATGCGTTACCACAAGTGTCACGCCCATCGTGGTTCCTACCCTCTACTTTGCCATATATGGGTTTGGTTCTTAAAGGAAAAATCACCTTTTATCATAAAAGAGACATAATTGAATATTAATTTGAGTACGCTCCCCGACGTTTGCCGTTGCCGACCGTTTTTTAACTTCGCTGATATTACGGGAAACATTGTTACCAACTGCCCTGGCCTGCCCTTTAAAATTTATTGTTCATTTTTACTGTTTTCGTTAGGTGTAACAACACAAATACCTCGCTGTAGGCAGTCTCTCCAATTATTGTCTGAAGCCGTGATGACATACAATTATAAAAAACATTAAGGAATACAAAATCAGAAATTTAGACTAAAAATATTTAGAAAAAAATGGCTTAACTCGGGTTCGAACTCTCCCCCTTCGCTGTAGCCTCAAAATGTGAGCGCCCACCTCAATATATCTATTTCTTTAACTTAACTAAAAATATTGAATGAGTTTACTATCCCTTAATATATAATATTGTTTTATACAATTCAGTTAAAAAATATGCTTCTAACCGGTTATATCAAAACCGGATGGACTCTGTCTCCTCCAAGTGATTCGAGCTAGTCTTTACAAAAGGAAAAAAAATTTATTTAAGAAGATTTAAATAAAAGTGAAAAAAAAACATATAAATAGGATAAGCATTAAAAATAAGGGCAAGGAGTGGTGCGGAGGAAGGATAAGTTAAAACAGGATGAAAACTTTTTTTTTTGAGAAAACATGCGCCAATTTACACAAAAATGTAATGCGCATGTATGTATGCATCCATAATTTTTATATCTCCCTGATTACAATTAACTATAAAAATATTATAAGGCAATGAAATTGACGAAAAATTAAGAATTGTTGGATAAATCACACCAGAAGAACATTCAAAGTAATTATTCTCATTGGATATTAAATATTCAAACTATTTTTATTTTGAATACTTATGTCCATTTGAATGCTTAAAATTGTTGAGTTAGCAAATGTAAATAAGCAACACCGTTAATACGCGCGCATGCGCCGATATAATTAAATTGCTAATTTGAACCATCCCAGACTACATAAACATAAAAGCAATGATACTCTGAATAAAAGCGAGTATAAATACAAAAATCACTCACAAAATTATGAAAAGATGGCAGTTTTTATATCGTGTGTGTCAATTTATGTTAAATGAACTATGATTAACCTATATTACCGCTTTTGCTTTTAATATCGCATTATTTTTAAATATTATATAAAAATTTTTTTTATTGCCCTCATATTACTCCCTGCATGATAACGTAGAGTACTTCCCCTAAGTATACATCCGCGAACTCTTACAAGTATATTTGACCTTCTTTTTTAGCATGAATATTTTACTGCAGAATTAAAATGAAAAATAAACGAACCCTACATTCCAACATAAACGAAAGGATACGAATCAAATTATGCATCTAAAAATGGAAAAAATATCCTTCACACTCAAAGAGATAAATATATATGACCCAACAGTTTTTTCTGTTCGAAATAAGTTAAAAAAACTCAATCAACAAAAAATAAAGACAGTGGAGGTTCTATCTCAACGATTTTGACAGAAAATATGTAGGAACGATTAATAGGGGCTAATTGTACGATATCCGCTTTTAATATTCTTTCTAAGCCGGGAATAACTGTTAACGTCACTTCAATAAGAGATGGTTTATGAAATTCAAATTTTTATAAAAATAAACGAAACCGATTCAAAAAGCAACGAAACAAGTAAAGTGCTAAATTATTACAGAAATGATACGCGGAGTGGTACCAGCAAGTACCTCGTCATTGTCGACATCGAAATTTAATTTTTATCAACCAGAATCTATTTAATCTTTGTATGCTAAGAGCATACGGGCAGACCTTATGTTGAAGAACCACCTAATCCATTAATCCCCCCTCCCTTGAGAAACGAATATATTAATGCTTTTGTCAATATTTTATAGAGTTAAACATTGTGATTCAGTTGTAGGTCACGAAGTCAACATAGAAGAATTTTAGGCAATTCTTACAAAGGCATGATAAATACACTGCGAAACTGAATAATATCGCATAAAAATCTACATCATCGGATTTGATCATTCCAATACAGAATTCCATGATAATTATCCACATAGGGTCAAATACTGCATAGATATATCCTTTGTCTTTATCCATTATGGGAAAGATTTTGTTTCATTAAAAATCGGATGAGGCGAAGTGTAATATGTATTGGATGAGAAAAAGGATATAAAAAATTGAATATAAAGATGTTATGATGACGTTTTACCACATCATTTATTTAATTATTGACTGCATTCGGGAATTCCCGCACTTTAATGCATGACAGAATAAGAAATTGCAAGTTAGGAAAAAAACCTATATTATTTTCAAAATTTAGTTTTTTTTAAATATCAAGAATAGTTTTTTGATATTTAAAAAAAAATGGGCATGACAAATCGTAATTAATAAATGCCAAACCCCCCTGTAAAGTCATCCAAATTCTGGATGATTATTTGAAATATCTCAATCAAGAAGGTTAAATTACATGCTAGCTTCCCGCTATTTCTTTTTTTTTAATTTCAAATTAAGATATTATTTTAATCATAATATAAATTATCGCATTTTTCATACTTTTAGCTATTTATTTTTTTGTATCTTTTCCATTAATAGTTTCAATAATTTCCTCAGTTTATGAAAAAGAGTTCATTTATTTTTTTTTATGATGTTTGGTCTTAATTCATAGGGAAGTTAAAACCCAGAATTATCTTAGGATCAAAGGTAGAATAGGACTCCCCCTACATTTTTTATGAACATGCGCAACCATCTTATGTTTCCAACACGCCAAGAAATGAGCCAACTTTTCTAAAAACAGATGAGAATAACGTTATAAATAGACATATTAAGAATTATATTTTACGAAATATTATATGAAATAAAATACTAATATAAGGCGCAGTGCTCGGGAAAATGGAGCAGGATGAGAGTTGGTTATGTATCATCCCACCTTATCTTATAATGTTAAAATATTTCAAATTTATATTATAATTTTTTAAAAATTAAGGCCGAACGATTGCCGTAAACGGATGTCCAACTGCCAAGTAGATCAGGTCTTAAGCTTAGGGTATACGGTATTTTTTTCCCGCTCGGACACTATCTATTAATAACAAGTGCCCTTTACCTCAGCCTCACTTTTTTATAATTCATGTAAACATAAGAAACAATTGGTGACAACCTGGTTTAGCGTTTGACTTCTTATTTCTGTGCGTTTAACAGATTAATATTTCTACCTGTTGGTAAATTCAAAACCTGCTTGGAAAAATATAAATATCGTGCTTTCAAAATTACGAACCTTCTAATTATATTTGAAGATTCAACTTTTCTGCAGAAAACATTTTAGTTTATTTGACATAAATTAAAATTTAATTTATTTAAGATTAAAATGTAACCTTCTCCCCACGCTTTTTTATAACAAAAAAGAATCAGAAAATAGGACATGAAATATTTTAAAAGTTAATTCATAAGAAAATGCTGATCTAATCTCATAAGATATTATAAATTCGTATATTATCGTCCATATTATTTTTTTTGTATGACCTGTTTTGGGAATGGTTTTTATCCTCGAGCCTCCCCAGACTCACAAAGCTCTTTTCGCACAGATTAAATTTTCACTGAAGATTTTAATAACTTTTTTCAGCATTATTATTTTTTCCTTTCCTCATGATTTAAAGTTATCTCGCACATCGATCATATTTTTCCTCATCGTTGTTAAAATGTTTCATTAATCCTCACAAGCTCGATACTTTCTATTTAATATTTTTCAAAAGGGTGGGAAGAAAGCAGGAAATATGATAAAAATTTATTGAAATTAATTCGACATAATTATTGACAGATGTTGACTTCTATCTTGACAATATGCTTATAATAGCTAGACCCCCTAGTGTAGGCTTTCTCTTTGTTATTTAGTTACATGTTATATTAGATTTTAGAAGGAAAGTTCTTTGATTTAGCAAGAAGTAGAAATCTGTGACCAAAACAAGATGCAACACTGAAGATTATTATTTAAAACTACTTTGCCAATTCCCTCAATTTAATTTCAATCAGATTTGGGTTCGAATATTAATATTCTATTTTGGGTATTAATATTTTCCGTTTCGGTGCTATGCTTATTTTGCATGTATGTATGTAAATTTCTCACAGGTATTTTGTGTTATTAGAAAAAAAAGGTATGGTATTGATTCTTTTGCAATTAAACAAGTAAATTATTATATTTTATGATTCCAATAAAATAATTACACATTTACAACTAAAAAAAATAAAATATAAATTATGTCTCTTCACAGTTGTGTTTTCCGACGCAATGTCCATAAAATCCCTTTTTACAGTGAGCGCATGAGGTTTGATCGCCTCATCTCATTTTTATTACCGTGTACAATAATGCCACTTTCGCCATCGCTGTCTTTATCTTTTGGAGAAAAAGTCCCGTCATCCGTAATGTCGCTGTCATTTGATACATTGTCCGCAATAGAACTAATCTCCATCATGGTGAAAAGGATCGATTCCCTTTAGGGGATTATTATTTTAACAAGATAAACTATAATTAAAGTTATTACAACAGGTGCTAGCAACAATAAATCGCACTCAAATAAAATACGGGCTCTCCAGAGGACCGACGTACTCAGCACGATAGCACTCTTACGGTTAAGATAAAAAAGAAGAAGAAAAGACTCCCCAGCTTTACTTGTTTAGGAAGCTTATATATAAAATTTGGGATGTATTATAAAAAACGTTCTGCTGGCGGAATTTGAAAAGGCCTATTTATCTCTGTATAACTTTATTAATCTTATTTTGAGCAAGGAGTAGTCCATAATTGATAAAAAAAATCTTCATGAATAGGATAATTGAAAATTTGTGCAGGAATAGAATTTTTAGTTTAGGCCCATTTTTTTACCGCTTTGTGAATTATATCAATAAGTGGTTAATTAGGATCTGATGTTGGGAATGAATGTTAACGACCTGGAAGATTATTATAAATACGTCCACCCAGAGTAATTTTGTACTCCAAAATTTGCTTTAAAATCTTACTGAATTCAAACAAAAGTTTCCCCATTTTATTTATGTTTAATTGGTTTATCCTTAAAAAATACAAATTTTGCAAAATGTCCTGATTCGAACTCTTTTTTTGTATTCGAACATGTATATAAATTGATACTTCTCAATTAATCCTCAATACGCTAGATAAATTTTATTTTGCAGAAATTCAACAAAATAAATTTGAAATTTCTCAAATTTATTGGTCAGGCACCATTAAATTAATAAAAAGTTCGTTAAATTAATATTCAAAAAAACTGATAATTTTTATTCATTCCCTGTCACACTACTCAACTGAACGAGTCAATTAAGATGGAGATAAAATTATCAAGGTTATTACAACAAAAAGGGTGGAACCTTAATTCTGAAGCCTTATTTTAGACAATAATAACAAATAATTAAAAAAATAAACGCCCTCATGGTGGGTAATTATTATGGCATTTTACTTTTCTTTCCTGTGCTGTTTTAATTGAAATCATATTAATTTATTATATTACCAACCAGTAGAGTATGACCTAAACTAGGCCCTTAATCCAAATATTTTTTATTTTTTAGATATCGTTTATCAAAAACGCATATTCATAAATATGGCCTAAATTTAAGCATAAAATTAATATTCTTATTCCCAAAAATAACAAAATTTTTTACATCAAATTAAGCACTACAGAAAAACTTAAAAATAAAAAATGTAGATTTCGGCTAATCATATTAAAAATTTAGAACTGATATATATAAAACTGAATATACTCATACTTTCGGGCCTTAGATCCTCATAACTACATGCAAATCTGCCACTTAAGCTCTATATCCTTTATTGCAGAAAGAGAACATGGCTGGTATATACCTATCTACTATATCATATAAATTGCAAATAAATATCGAAAAAATAAATTTGTGGCATTTTATATCGGATTCGCATGTTCCTACTCTAAATCTGTTATTTTCTATGTTGGTTCTGAAAAAAATTAGCATTTTTAGATTCATTATTGTTTTTATTGTGAAATTTAATAGCCTGGTACAATATGAACGGTAGGAAATCAACAAGCTTTACTTATAAAAGGATTTGAAAAAAGGGCTTTACATCTAACAAAAAATAGAAAAGTCTACATTTATCAAGAGGTTTAATAGAAATTACAAATAACAATATAAATATTCTAATTTTTAACAAATCATGGTATTTTTAAGTATGATTAGGAATAACATTTAGCTTGCTTCAGAAAATTAGAGTCCATGATTTGTCATATTTCATAAGCCCTATGTCAGTTAAAACAGATCAACGTTGCATATAAGGGGAACTTCCATTTGATAAGCTTTATTAATATATTAAAAAAATACATTTATACGTAAAAATAATTATGTTCTTTCAAAAAGAGTAACCTATCCGAGTGTGAACACGGTTCAAGTAATAATCTATACGTTATGAACAGATGACAACGTAAAAATTCGTTTTATTTACGCCTAAATTTATGAAGAAGTGTTAATACAATCTATATAATATAGTAGGTGAAGTTTCATATAAAAGCCACACATGGTATATTAGTGATGCGATCTATGAGGGTGGCTCGTGAGACAAGAAGCATCCCGTTTATTAAACTATTTCTTTTTATGCTCTTTTTCTTTGAAGGATAAAATAGCCCATTATTCATTTCGCACAGAGGTTATCAATATACGATACCAATTAAGCATGGGAGGAGGAATAGGAAAAAGTTAATCTTAAATACAGTTTTTTCACTTTTTAAATGAATAAATTTTGTTACCATTTCAAAAGGGGTCTTTATTATTTTAGAATTGAATGGGGAGCCAAGTTTTTTTTAATATGGAATGTAATAACATAAGATTTATATGTACTGTTTTAATGTAATTGACTGTTTAATTAATAATAAGACTGCTTTATACTTTTGCAGTAAAGTGCTAAAAGTTTAATTCTATTAAATATGTGTAGTTTTATCAATAAAATAAAATATTTTTTACTCTGTTGCACATAATGTTAAAAAATAAAAACCATTTGATTGAGGGAACAAATTTATGTTTTAAGCTCTTAACTTTTCTTTAACAATTATGGGATAAGATTTATCAATTTTATTGAAGCAAATTAAATTTTTTTGTTTTTGTTTCTTTGGGATTTAATTCTTAATCGGATGTAACTTAGATATGAATTTACTGAGAAAATTCCTAGTTCAAATGAATCCTTTTTTAAGTCTAAAAATTTAAAGATGAAATAAATAGAATCACAAGATTTTCCCAACAACTGGAGGTATAACATTTTGGTGGTATCATCACAGAGAAGTTTACCGTCTCGCAGTTAAGCACCACTGTAAAGACATTATAGTATTAAGATTCAAACATATTAAACATCAATGTAACGTTATATAAATATTTCCTCTCGAAAAAAAATGTTAAAAAAAATGATGCGTTATGCCGCATTTGCAAGAAACTTTTGATATTTTTGGTTTTGTGTTCTTTTGTTACATTCCTTCATCTTATTGAGAAAGGGGACAGACCCTTTTCAAATTATAATCTTTCTTTGTCTGTGAGATTAATTTTTCTTTACCACGTAGAGCCTCAAACCCTAGGGGACGTTTCTCAGGAAGGTAGTATAAGATTATTGGAAGGGGTTACTTTTAGATGTACGTATCTGTGTTTTCAACTATGAAGTCTCTTCCGTTAATTTTTTCGATTATTGTTACTGGTCTTCCTAAAAGAGGGTCGAGAGCTTTCCTATCCCTATACTCGATTCGCGCAGAGTCCTAATGGGAGCATTTGTGTGTACTAAACCTCTGATCATAATCCTATTTTAATTTCCTTTGGTTGTTTTTGATGATCTTTGAGGCTATTTTGTCGATTAAATGGACTTCTTCTACTAAATCGTATTTGGATACATTAAGAATGTCTTAATTAAAAAATAATTTTTTAGATTTTAGGAAGACATTGTTTTCTAGCGCCTTCCAAATATTATTTCAAATGAGCATAATCCGGTCGATTCGTGTATTTTTTTTTCTTATTGGCATTAATACGATATAAAAAAACCCATAGTTCTTTTATTTTTGTCCCAACCATTTAACTGTTTTTGTTTAAGCGTGTTCACGCAACGTTATGCCCTATAGTTTTCTTCTGGAGGTGTAAGGTGAATCTTTTTTTTTAATTTTGCGCATCTTACATATTTTCTTGAATAATTCGGCTTAAACGTATCTTCCTTGGTTAAAGTGTTAGATTGATGAGACCCTGAATCGTGAAATTATTATTTTGAAGAAAATTTTTGCTGTTGATGTAGTGTTTTAGGATGCAATTAAAATAGCTTCTGGCCATTTTGATAATTGATCAACAAAGAGAAGTATATTTGTATTGCCGATATTTATAGGAGGTGGTCTATGTAGTCAGCAGGCCATCTAAATTGGCTGGTGATTGGTTTGATTGGCATATCTTGAGATTCAGTTCTGGGTAGTTTTTTTTAAGCACCTACAACATATATTGATGCGGAACTTTATATCGTCATATAGATTTGACCAAAAAAAAACTTTTTTTATATTATTCTTCTTTTTAACGAATTCTAGAATGAAAGCAATAAACGCAGTGAAATTATGACCTTATTTGATTTTCGTATTTTTATGAAATGATAAGTTGCGTAAATAAGGTTCAAACGTGTGTTAGATTTCCTTAATTGATCAAGCTTGATATATTTATGGCCTTATGTAGTCTCTGAAGAAAGTTATTCTCGCATTAAACGAATTGGCCCTTATCGAGTTTAAATTTTAGTTTTACCCCTTGAAATTATTAAAAAGTTTGAGTTATAATCCTTGGGATGTCGTTTAAAAGAGGTAGAGTGTACAATAACATCCTTTAAATGTGGGGTTGTTAATTTAAATACTTGCAATACTTAATCCAAAAGACACTGGCCCATTCCCCATGCATTATGGGTGCCAAGTGGAATAACGTTTAACTGGTATACTCCTGTTCCGGGTTTTAATAGGAATTAATTATTTTCTTTGCGTTCTGTCTTTTGAAAGAGTTGCCAGTAAGCTGACTAGGAATACTCATTTCTTTCGCCTACAGTATTAAGTCTTCTGCAGTCGACGCAAAATCTTCTTGCCCCATCTTTTTTAGGTTAAGTCAGGAAGAATTTTAGTGCACTTTTACTTTTCAAGATAATACCAATACCGAGCGGCGTTTCTTAGCGTTGCGAAGTTTTAGCTAGGAGCGCAAAGGGAAATTTATATTATAGAGCGGCTATAAGACCTGAATATTCGATATTTATTCTAAAATCGAATGAGTTTGTATATTCCAAATTGGCATAATTGAGCAAAATACTAATTTGAATTCGGTAATAGTTGCATAAATGGAAATTTTCCTTAAAGGATTAACTTCAGTTTAATGTTTTTGTAAAATTTCAAAGTTTCTTAAACTAATTTAACCCGGACCTGAAGTATTAGTTGACCCTCTTTTGGTAGATTAACAGATTTGACATACTTTAGAAATTTTCTCCCTATAATGTTAGAGGAGATAAAGTTTTCGAGAACGAAGAATTCCCATTTAATATCGAGATTATTTACTTCAATATCAATTATTTACGTTTTATGACTAGGGGATTTTTGTTTGCAGAAACGAGCCGAATATAATCATGTTTTACATCTTAATTTATTCTACATTTTCTGTATTTAGTTTATGAATAAACCGACTCTAAGTTAACTTTGACGTTGCTTTTGTTTCCTACTTCGTTTTCGAATTCTACGTAATAGAAATCGAGAGGAAGCAGTTTAGATATTTCCACCTTTATAGTGTGTATGAATTTGTTTCGGCAGATTTCTGTGATATGTTCTAATTTTTTGTATTCACTACAGATGACGCTCACTCATAAGTTTTGGTACGTGTGTCCCCTTAATATAAAATAAGGAAATTTTAAGAAATTTAGTTATGCGTATTTTTTTGGAATTATCCTTAACTCGACCATTATTTATAGAAGTAGGCTTCTTAAATTATTTTGGTCTGAACGTTTCCAAGTTTCTATTGCTTCGATTTTGTCGTCTTCATGTGGATTCATTTGAACCAGCGATCTTATGGTTATTTTTAATGTGAGGGAAATTTATCCATGCTTAGACCCGTATAGATTTACTTTGAAATGTTGGATACAGGCTTTTTTTTATATATGATCTATATTGCTTCATTTTCCATGGTGTTCATATTAAATTGCTTTAGATAGCCTTTCAGCCAGTTAACACAGTCTAGGAACATTCTCCCGACTGGATTTTAAACTTTATGAACATTTCAAAGTTCTATTCAGCACTTCTTTAAAATTCCAGAGGGTTATGATATTCTCTTTTAATTTTTGATAATCTATCTCAGAAACCGAGAAATAGAATTCGGTAAGACTGTGTATTTTAAATGCTTCTTTTATTGCAATGATCATGGATGGATATAGGCTCAAAGATAAATGAACCGTTTTCGTAACCCTTCTCAAACCTTTCAGTTTGATTTTAGCTTTAGAAGTTTGATCTGTTTTGAGATGTCTTTGCCTACTTCGACGGGGTTTTCTTTTATTGCCAACCCAAATATAACATTAAAAAAATATTAACTCTCCATCAAAAACGTAAATAAGAACGGCAATGGGCACTCGAGTATCTGTAACAGACTTAAGATGTTTTTGTTTCGTGTTCTTTCGTTATATTAACAAACCATGTTTTGCGAAGTGGCTGTCCTAGGGCCTAAGCTTGGTATATAACGTCCCCTATATCTTTGTCTACGCCGCACATAAGAAGGGGAATATCTGTGCTCCAGACTGCTTCAGAGAATTTAGCGAACGCCAATTATATAAATTGTAGAAGATAAGTCTCTTAATATTTAAATTATTTTGTAAATTGTTAAAATAACTAAATTATTAGAGATACTAAGGGATTCAAAAAAATGTATAAAAATCATGTTTAATCATATTTATCGAAGATTTCGAATTTACAGTCAAAAGAAAAGAAGTAGAAGTTGCAATATTATCTCTCGATTCGGCGATATAAAGTTTATGATGGGGTTTTAATTAATTTAGAATTTATTTATAAAAATAAAGTGAATCGTACACAATATGCTTTATTCTTAAGTTTCTTAGAATAGAAGATTATTTACGTTTTATTGTTCAACTTGACAGATCTCATTTTGTTGTTGTTTTCAACAACTGAAAAACCAGTCAAATATTAACTTCTATTTTTTTAAATGGATCATATGCGTGTTAATTTTCCTAACTTAATCTTATTTTAAATAGAGAGGTTAAACTTTTCTGATGAGAGTAGACACAGACCCTACATGTTAAACTATGTTTTAACGTTTTTGCAATTGTGTATTATTTTCTCTCCCCATAAAAGCACTTAACTAACTTCTTTATACTTGCTACCTAAAAGAAAGTACCAGCTAAATCTTTCTTTCTATGGCATGGTGAGATATACCTTATTGCATTCAGTTAAATCATAATAAAAAATATTATTCTATGGAGAGTAAAAATGCTCGGCCAACTAATGCCGCTCTAATTGAGAAATTATAGAGCGATAAGATATGGTGGAATAGTTATTAATAATCCATCTACAACAAACAATTTTTTTGGTAGTTGGGCTTAGATGTTTGTTAGCTTACAAAAAAAAGAGAAAGATGCTGATCGATAAATACCATTATTGTATTATACGTCCGTTCCATGTATGTAAATTTTGTTAACAATTAGGGGGAAAAGATAATAAATTTTAATTCGTATTCTCAACCTTAATAATTACTTAAGATTCTTTTAAGAGAGAGTAACAACTATATTAAATTGTAGCTATGGAACTAACGACTTACGGTTATATTAGATTCGGTTAAAAACTCGTATAAAAAAAATTATTAATTTTGTGGCTAAAATAATTGAAGCTCAATCTGAATTATTGACATAAATCTCAAATATCGTGGACTGAATCTTTTTCTAGTAAATTGAACATTCAAGCGATTGGAACTGAGCAAAAACATATACAGTAACATCGGACTATTTTCATCACAACGCTTTGGTCTTTTAAAAATTTCATTGTGTACGGATCATAACATCGTAAGATATACTCAAAAAATGCTCGACTTTCTCAAATTTGTATCCGTAAGGCCAAAAAAAGATTGGCAGCATTCGGGCATTTACAATCTCTAGCTACCGTAGTTGGCTTAAGGGTTTTTTATAATAATTAAGCAAGTTGCGGTGATGTCAAGACTATGCTAACATAAAAACCTTGTTGATTGCTTCCTACAGCATGGATTCTTCATTTTCTTTCAATATAGCCGCTTCTTTGTTCGTGTTCCTCATTCATGGTAAGTCCCTCAAACAGTTAATGAATATAAAACGTATGGATGTTAATCTCGTCTAAAAAGTGGAATTCTCATCAATTCCCAAATAAATCCAGACAGAGGAAAAAACGCAGTTTCAATGAATGAGTTGTCCCTCAAATAAGAGTTTGTATACTGTGATAGGAAACAGATTTCTTGAAAGTTGAGGAAGATAGAGGCTATTCTAAAACGGAAGGCAACAGATGGTAATAAATACAAATGTCCTGGCACAAATGATAGCGAATGGAAGGAATTCATTTCCTGTTTGTAGTTAAAAATAATTTGATTATGCCACCGTCAGTCTCAAACAATCTGGCATGGTTAACATTATCGTATCCCACATAATAAAAATATTGCTGCAGCTCTCTTGTTTGTTCATAATTAACTATCGTAGCACAATTAATTGTTTGGACTTCAGAGTATAAACCGCAAGCAGACACTGGAGGCGTCTGTCTCAATTATCACTACATCAATTTACAGAAATCCGTAAACCTTCCAAGAACATTTGAAAGTAATTTAGGCATTTGGTGCTGATATTGACACTGTAGGCAGTGAACTGGATCTTCTATCAATCGTATATATTCAAGAGAATGGAACTTGTATTTTGTTGAAAATCTTAAACACAATGTAAGAAATTATTAAGTAGGTGTTTCTGATCTAATATCACCCCAATCGTGTATTTAATGGCTATATGTTACATAGCATAGCATGAAAACCATTGGTTTAATATGAAATGTCGTTTTTGCTAAAAAGACATAAGATCAACTCAGGTTTAATGCAAAATATTATATAGGTTCCATGTATTTAAAAATTACCAATATGATATAAAATTATTTGTTTCAGAGCTCTAAAATAATATAATTCTTAAATAAATGCATTGAGTTACAAAAATAAATTTTTTTATTCAAAAATACTACAAAAAATTTAATTTAAAAAAATATAAATTTTTGTCAGATATTTAATTATGGGGGAAGTTATTGGTTTCAGCCATATTTATCTCTTTCGAATAAAAATATCTTGTGCTAATTTCAAACATTTTCCTTTCAAGGGTAATTAATCTATCTGCTATTTTATTACCCTTCTCAGAGTCCGTTTTATATTTCTCTTCTCATACATTTATTTTTTACTGTGTCAATTTAGATCTTGTAACGTAACGTTTATAGATTAATAAGAAACATTCTTCCCACATATGATTGAATTTCAAATCAAAAAGATTGAGTAAAACATTTTATTTTTATAGATTATGAAAAAACATACGATTAATTGATCAACATTAAAAAAATACGAATAAAAACGTACAAACACTCAATTGCATGACTAAGATGGATAATTACATATTTTTTCCATAGGAACACGAGAAAAATTTAATAATATTAAAAGATTAATTCTTTTAAATTTGAAAGAGTTAATCACGTCAAATTATTATTTTCAATTAATATTAAGGTCGCAATGTCAAGGACATTTATAATACAAGTACAGTACGCCCGGTGCGTGACTTTTTGGCGCTGGACGTTTTGGCGAAGGAAATTTTAACATACTCTCGCTCAACCGTGCGTGCTCCTTACATCTATAAAAGTACAGAAGTGACCTCGACTAAATCATAAATTAAGTAGAGTTAGATTAATTTGAAATTACATAAGAATAAACTTTGTTTGTTCGTTC
>SGJC01000777.1:0-13398 GCA_009887335.1 Henneguya salminicola
TAGTGCACCCCCTGCGCATTATCAGCTAGGTGCGCGTTATCTATTCGACAAAAGGCCGATTCAAAATTTTCCGAAAATTGGGATGCGCGTTATTTACCGTAAAATACGGTAATTTTTTAATTTTTTTGAAACCATAGGACATTTTATCGTAAATTGAATAATATTTCTTTTTCCTACAGTAAAATATCACAAACTAAAATATACAAATTAAATCAATGTTAGTTTTTAAACTCCCTTATTAAGATATTGGATTTAAAAGAACCAACAATTTCATTAAAACTTAAGCTTAACTCATAAAAATTAAAATATAATAAATAGCTTTATATTATAAGCTATAAATCCGTAGATTAAATTACAAGGGTCAAAGGAATATGAAAGCTTAAAAATCTAATATCAACGTTCTTAGAAAAATATTTTATAATCAAAATATAAAATGTGAAAATAAAGAAGAAATCACGTGAAATTAATTTTATTTTTTTTAAGTATATTATCGCAAAATATTAATTATATTTATTTCGTGGGATATATCCTCTTTTCATCAAAATATGCAGGCAATATATAATATTAATTTAATTTAGTTTACTTTTTATACTTACGAAATATTAACCAAATAGGCTAAAGATAGATTAAGCCCATGATTTTTTTAGAAAAATGTTTTTTTTACTCGGCCTGGATGTGTAAAACTATACTGGTCTCCTTCGAGGATCCCTTACGGTCCCCCAATTTGTCCTAATGCAGACGCGAGGTCAGTACCACCGCCAAGATTTAGCGGTAGTGTAAGGGTCTCCCCCATAATACGCCACATCTAATCCATTTCCTCCCTATGGAGGCTCTACCACAATGGCATTTGCTCTTTAGAAAAACTTTATTTATTGTTGGAAGTCGGAAATTTCCTCAAAAGTTGTTTTGTTGAATGTAGGTTTCATTGAAGGTAACTAATCTAACTACTGCTGAGGCATTTTTTCCCCATAAATATCGAAATAAGAAACTTATGTAACTTCAAAAAAAATAATATAAATTTATACCCCAATTAACTAATGAGTAAGGTAAGTTATAGCGAAAGAGCATTATTACGGAACCGCACAACAGTATTTCTCTTCAAACCATGGAGTACGTGCAGTTCTGATTCTATAAATGCTCATATGTTAGACTGATTGTAGTTCTCCCCAAAAAATTAGAATAATGTGTTTTAAATAATTATTTTACCAAATAAACAATCCAATCGATTCTTTTATTTACATCGAAATAATAACCCTACTGTAACTGAAAGAACTTGTTGGTAAAATTGATTAAAATATATTCATTATGAGGTAATTTATTTAAAAATGCATACAATTTTTAGATTGAAACTACATTCTGCTAGAAACTTAGAACTAAAAGGGGCGAAATAAAATTTATTGATAAAGGTCATATTTACAAAAGAAAAGTGTAAAGCAGCTACCGTTATTTGAAATGGGAACATTGGACTACGTTATAATGCAATGCTAGATTAATAACCCACCTTGAAAATAATGTAAATGTCTGTGATAAAGTAATGATTTATGAACAGTCCTAGATATATTAAATAAATTTCAATAAATCCATTTGTAGAGAAAGTTAAGCATTAAGCCAATCCCTCACGAGTTACGAATTACATTTGTTGGAGATTTATTTTTGCTAAAAGAAGATAACTTTAACGGAAAATATTTTTATATATTTTCAACTTATCGAAATAAAAGGCATCTGAGTGCTTAAAAATTCTGGAGGATAATTGGGGCATTTAAAACAGTTTCTTTACTTTTTACGCAACTTTCCACTTTACATGAAACGGGCAGGAGGAGATAATTTTAGAACTCCTTCCTTATTATATGTATTTGCAACAGGGAAAAGCCAATAAATTGATCATCGTCTTTTCAAAATAATCATCGAAAATTATGTTTCTAAGAAAACATGTTAATTTTATCTCTGTCCGAATGTCTGGTGGAAGAATAAGAACATGGCTTTGATGAATTGTATAAAATTGATAATAATATAAATTTAGCAATCAGACAGCTTTAAATTCTTACATTTCTTCCTTCAGAGGAAATTACACCTTGTTTTGATCCCCTTACAATTTGAACTGCCAAATCAAATAATTTCTATTAATAATTATTGAGATGAAAATTATGTAAATGAAAGAGTAAAGGAGATTGTAAATAGAAGTGTAATACAAAGTTCCCCTCCTATATTTCCTCCTGAATGCTGGTCTGTTTATTGTTAAGTGAAACTAAACTACCTCTGCCCTTAAAAACAGTTAAATCTTGGCATAATCGATGTAATACCTAGATTGGCAAAACTCACAAAGGGGCTTGTAAAATAATCAAGGAATTTAAAAAAGAACAAAAACGAGTTAAACTTGAGATCGTGAATATTATTGCAGGAGGAAACACAGCTCACTTATCAAATAAATATTTAAAAAAAGAAGCTAATAAATATATTTTGTAATCGACCCAACACCGCATTAATTGTCTTGTTGAAGATAATTGTCTATAATATCATTTATAATTATTAAACAATTTATAAATATTTTTAATTATACAAAATTATTTCTTAATTTAAATTTTAATATTATAACAAAAAAAAAGTGTAAATAATTCATTTTTGATGAAATGTTCGTTCGACGTAACGGCTTTCGATAAAACGACTTATGATGTAGCATCATATAATCTTATGGGTTAAGGGATTGATCCCTTGTATTTATTTTCATTATTAATAAAAATTAAGATAATTTAAAAATTTTTTGAATAAGTACGATTTAAACAAATAATATATTTTTTAAAAATTATCAAAATTGCAGAAATATATTTTTTGAGTTTTGATTAATTAAAATCTTGTGCTGTAAATAAAATAAGTATCTTCTAATTTTCCAAACAATTTTACATATTTATAATTGAAATTTTACTAATCCTGATATTTTAAGCTCAAAACATTTTCAAGATTCTTTCGTGTCATCAAATTTGATAACTCATGACAAATTTAAAACAAAAAAATATTTGTAAAATGTTGACCAAAATAAGTTAGAAACGCATTAAAATTAACAGTGATAGAATCTTTTTAAACATCAGTTTTTATTCATGTATTTTGGGTTTTTTTAAACGATTTTCACGCCGCATTAAGTATATACCGAAATCTTATTAGGCTTCGAACATATGGAAAATAACGAGCCAGATACTTGTTCTACTAGTGTTCAACTACATTCTGAAGATCAACAGGATAAATTAAAGCATTCTGATTCAGTTGTTTTACGAAAAACTACGGCTCCAAATATATTGAAAACAATTCCAATTTATCTTCTCCTTTTGATACCTTTTATTTTAGGCCTTAAAATCACTTTATACTCAAGAGACAAGGTAATTTTGAAAAAAATGCTTCTTATTAATATTAAATATAATTTTAGATAATTTGATTTTTTTCTTCTTTTAAATTTTATAATTAACCTGCACACTTATGATATTTTTAACATTCTTTGAACATTGCGGGATAACTAATTTATTTTAAATATTTATCAATGTTCTCAAAAAATCGAATTTTGTTATCTCTTGAGCTGATAAAATCATCGAATTTATTTATACCGTCTTATTCCCTATTTCACGGCTTTCCCCACCAAGGGTTCGAGCATCGATATTCACGGTTGTTGAGATAACGATACCCTTTTTAGAAATTCATAGTTTTAGTTTTTCAAGATCTATTTAATCTTTTTCTTATTTAGATTCATTTTTTCATAAAATTTAAATTATTTTAGTGATTATAATATATTTTTATTCATTTAAAAAATAATGAACAGCAAGCGCGTAGCTATTTTTTGACGAGAAAACCAAAGAATTATCTTAAGCAGTTATTTTTTCCGGTAATCAAATTGCCTATTTTTTTCAAAATATCATTAAATTCACAAATATTTTAGATCAAAAAATAATTCTAATCTTTTTATATGTAAATTAATATGATTTAGTATTAAAGAATAAGGTGAACCATATTACATTTTTAAATTAAAGAAAAACTATTGCTATGCTTGAAACTTTGAACTTTTACATTGGTTCTAACGACATAATATTTGTCGAATTTTTCGAATTGGTAAAGTAAAGCATGGAAAAGACTGAATAGACTTTGAAAAGCTATTCATATTTTTTTTTAATTCTGGATAATAAATATTATTTAAATCAATTGAAATGATATTTTCAAATATTTTTCTGCATAACTCTTTAAACTTTGTAATATAATTTTTTTGAAATTATTATTTATAAATATTTCCGTTGTTACAACATAAGGGAATCTTCTACTTGACACTATTTAAGACACAACTTTCGGGAAATTAAATTTAATTGAAAAACTAGAATCCAGAAAATTTAGTCAGTTTTTAAATTTATAAAATCCTAAGCGAAATATAATAGTATAATTATTAAAATAGTGCAATAATATAATATACTATAAATATCTTATAATAAGATGATTCCCATTTTTTTAAAATATTTTTGGCATCTTTTAAGTGTCTTCTTATTCACCAATATATAATGTTGGTACTTTTATTCTTAGTTTAATTATTTTACTCTAAATATAATCTTACAGAGCGAAGATTAACAATATTATATCTTGGGTCAATAATTTCTAACCAAAAATACTCTCCGTTTACTGCCACTAAACATGGAATTTTATATTTCAAAGAACAAATTTCTTATAAAGTAGGTGTTTGAAACATAATTTATCCCACTAGACATTAAAAGTGTTGCTTATTTAAAAATATTATTAATGTTTTATTTAATATTTATTTTTGCTAAATTTGAGAGAAGTACAGGTTTAGAAAGTTTCGTATTATCCGTTTCAAGGTCATATAATTTTATATTTTAAACAATATTGTTGAGAAAAACATGGTTTATCAAAAATTGTAAATAAAAAATAATAATTTCATAAATTAAAAAATAAATTTTCATATTATTTAATTGATTTAACATTTTAGCATATCAGAACTTCTTTTAATGATGCTTTCTTCAGTGAAAACAAAGTTCCAGATATTATTTGGGGTCTAACTCACTCAATGTTACCAATTGGTGCCTGTATTGGTGCATTAAGCATTAGCTACATATCAAATATTATAGGAAGGTATCAAATACAAATACATATATCAAGAAAATATTCCGTCCTTGGATGTGCAGTTGTTGGAATTTCTGCACAATTATTCATTTTTTTAGCTTACGGTTTTCAAAAATATTTACTCGTAGTTTTTTCTAGATTATTGGACGGCTTATCGTCTGGTTATAAATAATTTTAATAATTTCTAAGGCAGTTTAATGAATGTTGGATTATGCTATTTTTTTGAAATACTTCCTCTGATGTATACTTCGAGATGTCAACCCCTAATTCAACTATTTATAAATTTTGGGTTAGTTGTAAGTTGTATATTTTCTCTTGAAGAAGTAAAAATTTTATTTAGCATCTAGATAATTGGTGAAAAATGGATTTTAACTTGTGTACCTGTTACAATTGTACAGGCAGTTTTTATACTGGTTATTCTTTTTCTTCCAGAATCCCCTCAATATGTATATGAAAAAACTAAAGATAAACAAAAAACATTATCGAGTGAGAATAAAATAAAATAAGTGTAGTACTTTCAACACTTCGAGGAAAAACGTACAGCGGATTAAATGATGAAATTGATATTATAATTGTATGTTTTGATATTTCTATTAAAAAAAAGACTGACTTTGAGAGAAATAATAATGTTAAAAAAATCTCGATTCTTGCTTTTTTAAGAGATAAATCTTTAGCGGCATCAATTCTTGTTATGTCAGCAATACAATTGTTCCAACAACTGTGCGGCATCAATGCAGTACTAATAAGATTTATAACTATAGATAATATATTATGCGAACAATTTTATGGTGCAAGCAAAATATGAAAGAGGAGACATTGGTTCTCTTATAATGATATCGCTTTGTTTACTTGGTTCAATATTTTTTGTATGTCATGATTTTAATTTTAGACCCCCTTTTTAACAAGATATAGTGCAAAATTAATGATTCTGATAGGATATTTAGGAATGTCAATCTTCTTTTTTTCTGCTTTTTTTGCCTGGTTTTTTGAAGTTTATGCAAATATAAATAATAATAGGCTCATTCACTTTTATTAATATTTTTATTAGGAGGATATCTTTTTATATTTCAAGCAGGTCCAGGTTTGTCTTTATTCTATCAATTTATTTATAATTAAACAGTATTACTTATTTTTAGGTCCGCAGCCTTGGGTCATAATTATGGATACATATTTACTTGAACAGAGACTAGCAGCTCAGGGCTTTTTTACCTTTTTGAATTGGGGATCTAATGCGTTAGTTGTGATTATATATATGTGGATAAGTGTATTTTATTATTATTTCTAATTTATCAGGAGCCCTTGGATTTCTATGTTTCACTTATATTTGGATCTATTAATTTTATTGCTTTCGTATTTCTTTGGAAATTTATGATTAATGCCAAAGGGAAAACTCATATCGAGTTGATGAAGGAATATCAACAGAAAATTCCTATGTTTAAATAAAAAAATAAAAGCACATATATAATCATTTTATTTTTAAATGCTTCTGTTTTTTTTAATGACTTTTAATTATTTATTCAAAAAATATCCCAGCCATATATTTATTGTGACACATAAATATCGTTTGACAATTCAATTCTAATTTGAATTATAATATCTTCAGATTATATTAAAAATTATAAATATAAATAATTATCTAAATGTTTTGTTGTCGAAAATAAACAGGAAGAAATTAAATTTTTAGTCCTGTTAACTCCCTTATACTACGATGCCTCTCAGATACATTTTATATATATGTCTAATACTTGCATTTTTGGCACAATACCTGCCAGATCTTATGTGTTACCTACAAAATCATATGGTAATATGAAATTCATTGTTTTTCTATCACTAAGTACCTGCTTTATCAAGAGACGGCAAACATTTTTTTATAATGGGCCGAATTCATAATATTTTAAACTTCGTCAGGTTTATGGTGGGCGGCTCAAGAAATTAATAAATTCAATCAAACTTAAAAAAATTTTGTTAAAAAGCTATGGTAATATTTAAATCTAATAATTAAATCTGCATAGGATAATCAAACTCCTTTTTCAGATATAAAAAAAAATCGAAAAAAATATTGGAATTTAAAGAAAGAAAAAATAAAAATATATACTTTTCCTATTATCTTAACAACAAGTTTATTACTGAATAACATAATTGAAAAGGTTTTTTTTAATTCTTTTATATTATTTTTATTGGCTTATAAATTTTTAAAGATAAATACAATAATTTCAATGTATTTATACAGAATCATATAGATTTTTATTGTAATACATCTTTTTAGGTCTACTTTCGTTTTTAGAAATACTATGTAAAAATTAATTTTCTAACGCTTCTCCCTCTTACTGTGCCTGGTTATGATTAATATATTTTATTTAATTATTATATAAAATATTCTTATGATTGAAAAAATACAACGTAATAATAAATCAGTTGTAATTATGTTAATATTTAATTTATTAGTGGAAATCGATTCTTCAAACGGGTGTTCGTAGTTTTTGGTTTTTATCAAAATTGATTCTGAATCATCATCTGTTAACGGGGATCTGTTTTGAAATTTTACATAATTCCTATTCGAACATGTTTCATTTTTTAACACAAATAGATGATACCAAGTATAGATATATCTCAAAGCATATAATTTTATTCGTTTATTTTTTTGAAATGAAACTTTCTAGGGGTATTCAATACGCAAAGTAGTAACGTCAGATTGGGGTTAAGAAGGAGGGCCCTCAATTTTACATCAACGTTTATTTCGTAAAATGAATATATTTTCTGAATTAGGATCAAGCTCCGATAAACTCTGATAGAATTTTAATATGAGTTCAGACAAAATAGTATCTGCAATTTTTTAGGGTAAGAGGGTCTTTACTTTGGATATAAATTTTTAACGGTAGGATAAATTTTCAAACCAGTTTGATTTTATTTGATCGTCCATTAACGCATATTGTCGGATAAATTACTAAACAAAGTATTCGATTCAATACGAATACTGTTTTTTTTCGTAGGACTTTAGTTTAATCAATTAAGAAATTCAATTATATCTGCAATAATAAGTTCATTTTTAAAACCAATTTGTGTTCTTTAAGGTGATAAGGGAGATTTTTAGCTTTCATAAAAATTTTACAAAAACTTTATTATCACCGAGCCATCAAGCGATGTATTAATGGGCAATTCAGAATATTTGGCTTCCATTTTGGAAAACAAGTTTAAGGGTGGAACGATGATTAAGTTCCCGAGAGCAAATAAAATTCATCGATGGCCTTATTGGTTCTAAAACACACGATATTTTAAAATATTTCACACAAAGTATATGCAAGTGAATCACATAACGAATAGTCAGCGGTCTTAAACAACTTGCTTTTTTGCACGCCTGATAAATTTTTCTAATCAAACATCCATTCACTTTTCTATAATTATTTTCGTTTCAAGTGGTTCTGCTAAAATATTATGGTAGAGAATTATTTTTTAACGTCAAACACAGCATTGACTCCTCGAATGCAGCTCAATTTTCAAAAAAATTTTTGGTTAGCTTTAGCAATCATAGATGATTAAAATAACTCACCTTCTGCATGTATTTTTCTTTCTTGGCTAATAAAAAGACGACTATTAAGCTAACCTAAACTGCAGCCTTTTATTATTTTTTATTTGGAAGAATAAATTACTATTTTCCTGACATATTTTTTTTTTAAATTATAATTTTTTTAATCGCTGCTTTTCTGTTAGTTGTGTATAAGGACATTGAGGAATTAGTATGATTCTGACGACGTATATTTTAATTTTTTAGTAAAACTGACTGTCATTGCACAAAATACAAATCTTTGTTCTGTAATTCGTTAATGAAATAATTTTCACTACCGTCTGTCTTAAAAGCACGATATTAAAGGTAAACATTTCTTTTTGCTATTGTGTGTTACAGAGCACACGGAATAGATCGTTTAGATACATTTTAAGAAAATCTATTTAACCGACACATCAAACATACTCATTTAAAAACGTGATCATATTTAATTTATATTTGTGATTAAATTAAAATAAATCATAAATTGAGAGAGAAAATAAAAAGTTGAAAAATAAAGATTGATATTATATGAATTTAATTTAAAATAATCATAAGAACCAGTCTGCCAATTTCATAAAACGTATTACAGCTTTGACCAGACATTTAAGTAAAATCTGTGCAACAATTTTTTACTAATTGCGACGCAACCGTCTCCCTATTCCAACAATTTTTTAACTTACCCTGGCGAAAGTAAAAAAGAAAATCAAGCGAATAATAAATTTAATACAGTATTTCTTTCCAAATTATTCGTTCGTGCAGGTAGGTTTTTCTATTTCTATTGTGGCGCGTGGGCGTTTTCTTTTAATTTGAGAAGCTGCTGTTTTTATTACCGCTTTAAGTTTTTTTTTTGCTTCACGAAATATTTTTCGTGAAAGAGACTTCCATTTTGATAAATATTTTTTCGAATCAGTTCAAGAAGGGGCTCTAAGGTGGGAAAATCTATTTTCGGCCATCATCTTCAATAATGAATTTATTGGAATTTATTTTTGCAAGTGGGGCATTGCCCATAAGAATATATGCATAAGTAATATTCATATTTCGTAAAACTATTGAAAAGAGACGAGACAGCCCCCTTGTTTCGACTATTATTTGGTGATTTTTTTATTTGTAAATAAATAATTGCAAGGTGGAGGATAATACTGGCTGTTGAAAATTTACAAGATCTAAAAGTGAGAACGATTCTCGTAGTAGCTGCGCCAGCCATCGACAGGTCACTCTGCTATTTTTAGTAGAAAGTACAAAAACGGCATAGACTATTTCTTATTTATGTGGGGGAAATCGAAAAAAAAGTCTCCACGCTTTTTTAGATGAGAATTTTGGATCTGCAAGTCGGCATGGTCCCTAACCCGTTATGATAATGAATATTATATTAAGAAAAACATGAAAAAAATAAAGGAATATAAGATTGAGACCACAGCCAACTTTTTTTTTATTTTTTAAAAGCTTACAATTAAATTATCATTAAAAACACTAACAATTCCAATGTTTGATTTGAAATAAAAGATTCAAACAATAAATGAAAATTAAAAATTTTACTTTCTACATTGTTTTATAATTATTGCCATGAATAATGTTATTGATATTGCGGATATTAAACAAGATATTTTTTTGAATAAATTATTTGAAATTAATTGATTGGCTGATATAAAGAGGTGATCTCTATTATAAAAATAAAATAAAACAGCATAGAATGTCTTTAAAGATTTTAGTGCAGTCACATGAGGAATCGATCTTAATATAATTTTAAAAAAATTACAATTTCTAATAGATTTATATTATGTTGAGATATGTTTAATTGGATACATAACCTTTTTGTGCAATATTTTCTTGTTGTTAAATCTTTTGAGCAAAAACATTTAATGGAATTATTGTAATGGTAGCATAATCCTTATTATGGCATAATGGAATAATCTACTCTTATTTATATCAGGATCAATATTTTTATCAACTTGATACATATCGCAGAGTTTTCCGTGATAAAAGGGATAACAATGGCAAGTGGATGGGCCTTCGCATACACCATTGTTATTGCAATTTTTATCACAGTACCATTTCGCACAATACTTTCCATGGTATCCCTTTTTACATTTGCATGTGATTCTATTTTTATAAATCTATTTATTAATCAATTTCATTGACCATACAAATTCCATTTCTATTACATGCATCATCATCACATTTTAATTTATCTAAGACACTATTTATGAAATAAAAACGTTTTTCGCATGTTTTTAAATCCTTTGCGCCATTGATACATTTAATATTACCAGTTTTATAATCACATTTTTCTATGTATTTTATGGCATAACATATATTAACACAATTATCGGAAGTGTATCCATTGCATAAGTTTCTTCATAAAATTATTATCATAAATTACCCCACAATAACATTTGTGTCAAGATTACCATACATACCGCCAAAATTTATTTTTGGGCTTATATAATTCGGAGGAAATGATAAATTTTTAATCAGGATTACGTCGAATATGTTTGATTCAGGGTTAGGCACAATACTGAATAAAATATCCGTTTGTTTCTTTAAAAAAAACAAAAATAAAAAACCTTTATCGTAAAATCGCTACGCTTAAATAAACAATAATGACTATAATAAGCAGTTTTTATTTTATTTTTTATAATTAAAACTGAGCTTTCTGTAATTATTTTTCCATCCGGAGAAAATATGAATCTATGAGGGCATGATGTTAGGCAACGAGGATCCTCAGAACAACATGAATTGTCAATAAACTTATAATTATTCCATAATATTGTATTAATTTTGATAAAGAAAAATGAGAATTTCGTATTTCGGTCAATTAAAAATGCTCTGTGAATTATTTTTTCCAAGTTACTCAATATTTATATATATTCTCATTCTTCCGTTTACTCCCAAAGCACCATTTAGTATGTAATTAATTGAAGAATAGAATTCTATCCAATCTGTGCCATCAATAATTCTCTTTTTTTTATTTGAATTTTCGAATTGAAATTGCACCTTTTAATAAAATTCATGTTGATAAAATCAGTTATAATATATTTATAAAAATCTTATTTTGAAGAAATTGCTTACAAAATTATATCCTTTGGCAATTTTTATCTTCGAAACTTCTTCGAATAATTCTTCTGACCTATTTTTGAATCGAAACACAATATCTTCCCGATCCCTAAATGGGGTGATCTAATTTTATTTGAGTTAAATATTATATTTTTAAATTATAATTAATTGTTTTATTTAAAAAATAATAGATGAATATAGTAATGTACGTTAGGAATCTGCAAGCTAATACTGTAAAAGTGGCCGTTACAGTCATATGAGAAAGACTGTAAAAGACTTTATTGTGAAAATGCGCGGTGATCCGCATAACAGCGATCCAAATTCTAATGAACAGAAACGAACAAAATACAAAGAAACACAACCTTATTAATGGTTGAGTGGCACAGCTTCTTTAGGGGGAAGAGGTTAGGTATTAGATATATTTATATGGCCATCCTACGACTGCTGATATCTTATTAATAGTGCAAACTAGGAGACAGGAAAATTTGTTTCGAAAAGGATCAGTTATATTTAAGATGTGGAATCGAATAAAAATAAATAAATCCTTCGAGTTTTGTTTTTTACCATTTAAAAAAAATTTCACAATTCAATTGTAACATTATTTTGCCTTTTCTATTAATTTTTTAAAAATTTATTGCGATTGTTATTTATTTTATTGATAACATATGGCAATAATTTTATATTTAGCGATAAATATTTAGGCCAACAGGGTATTACTACCTATCGTATATTGGCGATACTCACGCTGTTAACAACCAAATGATTAAAATTATTTTGATTTTAATTGTTTATCAAAATTAATAGCGGAGTAAAAAAATTCTACGCTCAGTTTTTTTTACATTTAATTGGCAATGCAGAATGATTTTATGCAAGATGCGATCTTCATCAAGAAAAGTCTGCCCTCGTATGGTGCATATATTCATGTATAAGTCTAAAGATGTATACATTTTTTGGCATAATTTAATATCCGGGATTTTACATACTTCCTTTTCCACAATTCAAATTAATTTTTGTTGATTTTTGAGATAAAGAAATTTGTATATTTCATCTTTTTTTTAATAAATTTGCGAATTAGTATCAAATAATTTTAGAGTTATGAGCTTATTTATATTCCAATCCCAATGTTAAACCATTCGGAAAAGACTATTATTTCTGGTCCTTTTACTATAAAATAATAATAAAATTTCGCAAAATCAGAAATTCAAGGAGTTTAGCAATAAAAATATTTATTAAGAATCATTGATAAACGTATCATTGTGTGTTTCAAAATTTTCGGAAATATATATTTTCCTTTAAATTATTTGGTTTCAACATTTCTCAGCCTGCGCCTTAATATTTTCCCTTTTAATATTTATTTTTATTGAGCGATTATATTTAGCAATAAATTCTTCAATAGAATTTACCTGTGGTCAATAAGGCGCAAAATCAGAAACCTTGTATAAAACTGTTCTAATGCGATGTTTCACTTCCACAAATGATGAATCATTGCAATAACTATAGCTAGAATTCTATTTTAGAATAATCCTTGCTTTAGATTATTTTTTTTTAATATAGGATGTTATGCTGCGTTTTTACATCGTGGTTTATCGTAAAACAACAGTACCGTTTTTACAAAGTAAAACAGAAATTATTTTTTAGAACTTTTCGCCAACCTAGTTTTGCAGCCTTTCTCTTACCATATTTGAATTAATAATGTT